>JAHWFP010191832.1:0-10015 GCA_023313725.1 Lithobius niger | reverse complement strand
ACGTCTACAGTCAATCTTACTAAGAATGAACATGACGTCTATGGTCAATCTTACTAAGAATGAACATGACGTCTATGGTAAATCTTACTAAAGAGTGCATACAAAAGCCAATTTCAGTCTTACTCATTTTTGTTTATTCTAACTGAAGCACGAACTTAACTTCCATGCTCAGTCTTGCCCAAGAACGAAGATTAAATTAAAATTGAAGGTAAGGCCTAAAATGAAGGTAATAAACAGGACAGAAAGCCAACTCGGCTCAATAAGTGATATTTACAGACGCTAACCTGTCTCCGTTGTCTTTTGGACTTAAATGTCAGACTGCCTGTGCGGGAATTGAACCTTCGACCTTTGAGACTAAAAGCCGAACACCTACTGGCCGTGTCAGTATGGCTGAGTGGTAGGGCTCCGGCCTTTGGTCTCATAGGCTGTGGGTTCGATTCCCGCTCAGGTAGTCTGACATTTAAGTCCAAAAGGCAACGGAAATAGATTTGCATCTGTATTTATTTAAATGAAGGGAATATTTAACCGACGTTCAGTGTAACTGCCACTTCGGCGCGTTTAAGCAACTCCGTAAAATGAACGTGGCTGTTACTTCCAGTTTATCACCTACTTATTGCCCACATTGCAGTTCTTAACAGTTTTCAAGCATTGAACAACGCTGCAAACTTAAGTCTGTAACATTGCAAATACAAAACAACTAAAAAACGACAAGAAACGAATAAATACTTACCACATGAGATAAACGGTGACAGCGACGAAGATGATAAAGGCTGAGCCTACGGAGATCATAGCGTACATCCAAAAACTAACTTCATTGTCTTCTGCAACAGACACAAAAAAAAAAAACACGTTTAATGAAGGAAAATGAAACTCTTTTGAAGAAGTCGAACAGTTACGCACAACAGCGAAATCCTACATTAAAAATCATACACTAAAAATAGCTAAGATTGTTACGCCTTTATTGTGAACTTATAATTTTTTGAGATGATGTGACTGGGGTTGAAACCAACGAACACGGGATCAAAGCTCAAACATGTTGGCATAGAGCTGCCAATAATACTGCTGAGAAAATAAACATAAATCGAAGGTTCAAATGCACAGTTAACTCAAAACTATGACCACATAAAGTGGACTGAGCGGTGCGCCCAATTTTTTTTTAGAGGGTGGAGGCGGCGTGTAAAACAAAAAAATTGGAAATCAAAATGGGGTCCATAATGTCATCTAAGGATTCTAGGAGTTGACAGGAGGAAGGGGGGGGGGGGGGTCCAAAGGTCACTCCGAGCACTGTAAAAAAAACTCTCTTTTAGCATTTTCAACTGCCATAAATGACTTATTTGGCTACCTCTACACCAAATGTAAGCTTTAATTTTCAGATCATGATGGTGTCCCTCCGTACGCCTATTGCGTTTTGAGAACCGCGATCGAAGTAGACTGCCCAAAAAAGGACCTTCGTATAGCATTTAATGAAGAAAACAACGAATCAGTGGGGCGAACAATGAGATCCGTTGTGTCATCTGTTCCGTAACGGAAGAAAACACAGCGGGGAAATCTGTAGGACTCTCACTTCATTATAGACTGGAGGACCCACTACAGAGCTGAAGCTCATCTTTAAGGCTTTTCAAAAGAAGAAGAAGAAAAAAAAAGAAAATCCGAGCCTCCAGAAGAAAAAAGAAAGAACCAAAAAAAAAAAAGAAGAAAACGAGAAAAGTTTCGAAATAAACCACACTGCTTGGAAATCCCCCAGGTTGGCATGCAGGCGTGATTTCACTTGGAACAACAAAACGCATACAGGTAACATCATTTCCTGCTTATGTTTACGCGCACGCGCGTACAAAATGTTTATGACAGCTCGTATGATTTGTTTAAGATCGTGTTTTTGTGTTTTTGCTGCGGAGGAACGCTCGAATTTTCCTCCTCATCTTTTGGGGGCTGGGAAGGGGGGGGGGAAGATGGGATGGGGAGGGGCATGATTTAATAAGGCCACTCATCAGCTCCACCACAGGCGACTCCTACAACAGGCAGGCACTACGTCAAGAACAAGGGGGGAGGGGGTACAAGAACTGTTATAAGCTTGTTTTCCTCCTTCTTGCCAAGGTCGAAAACTGTTTTGTGTGCGTATATCTATCACAACGAGAGTTCGCGGAAAAAGCAACGCGTTCGTATGGCTCCAAATTTATATTGGGTAATTACGGCGATTTACACCCTTTCAACGTTGAAGTGACGCGCAAATTTAAGTGCGTTAAGGCCGAGCGTTGATAGCTAAAACTTTATGGACACCTAAAAAAAATAATGTCGAAAAGTTTTAAGTACGCTCACTGCAGCTGATAAACACAAAAGTTACGCTGCGTAAAACAACAAGACCTAAAATTTAGATATGCCAAGATAACGTCATGGTCCAGATTGGAGCATGGGAGAACTCACGTAAAGTACTTCCACAAAGGGTCGTGCACGTGGGAGTGGGGGGGGGGGGGGGGTGGGGGAAGGGGGGCAAGCCCCTGCCCTCTTGATAAAGTCCCTTTTGTTGAGTACAACGATATACACATAAATCGTCAACCGCTCAATCCCCGTCACTAATTTTTTGTTGTCACTAGTTTTGTTGTAACTATAGTTTTTCGTACGTCGTGTGTAGACTAGTTTATACAGATCAGTGAGGGAATCACATTTCAGGCAAGCCGTACCAACCATGTAACTATTAAGTATACCCAAAGGACGCTAATCGAAAACCCATGCCTAACTGCAAGCCCTTGCTACTTTGATGTGTAATTCTGAATGGGTTAGATTCCCATAGTTCGAACACTGGGCCTAATCGTGACAAACGAACAGTCTATTAACTAATGTCGACCGCACAGTCTTTGACGTTGAGGTGGGGATCTATTTAAGTCTAATTGACAACAGTACGGTGACATTGAAAACTCAACGTCAAATGGGAGGTTTGTGCAGATCTACGAGAAAACCCGTAGATTTCCGTAAGCTACAATTAAAATTAGTAATGGAGGACTAGAATCTTGAACTTAGTACAATTTCTGTCACGGACATGGCCAGGAATTTCTTTATTATGGTACTAAAATGTGGGAACTGGTTATAACACAACCGTAAAGAGCTCAAATACGCAACAGCAATATACCCTAAGAAATATACTAAAACTATTACATAAAAAGCAAATCAATGGCACCGCCACAATTCTGACGGTTACATCAGCAACTTAGTAAAGTGCAATAATTATCGAAAGACACATTCTATGTGCGTCAAGGCATAGCACTGCTCCTAGGAAAGGGTTGTTTTGTCTTTTTCGTTTTGTCCCATGTCGCGCCATTTCGGGTAACTATGCAGTTGTACTTGCTCTAATCTCTAGACGCAGGAAAAAACCTCAGGGCTGGGTTATGACCTACCAAGTGGGATTTCGTTGGTTTGAATCCCAGCCGAGACATTTACCTTATCTTTTTATCTCAGATTAGTGTATCTTAGAGTATCTGATTAGTGTATCTTGCATACTCAGAACGCTAGTATTCAGGACTGTCTGCTTGGTTAAGAAAATCAACATGTTTCACACGTAGTTCCTTCTCATCTAAATTCCATTGTTTACCACGATTAAAGTCTACGTTCGATCGATCAAGAATGGTACATTTTAATATACAACCACGTCTACTATCGTTTATATTATTTCATAAAGACGAAGGGATGTCATTGCAGAGCTGGAGGTTGCTGCACAGACACACCAACGCCGACAAGCCAGCCAGAAATTCCGCGGCGAAAATATGGTCCATTATTTGAAAAGAGCCCTATAACAAACCCCATTTCTAGAAAAGCTCATATTGTGGCCGCATTCCAGCCAAATTGATTCCGCCTGCTATACTATTTTATTGATGTGTGTAGGAATTCTGCTTTTGGATATAAAACGCACGTGCGACGGTGCTGGCAGTGCCAAACTGGTAGCCAAGATAGGAAAATGCAAGACGTTGTGGGTATAAACTACACCATCTACAAGAAAATTACGAGAACTTATGAATTTTTCCGAACACATTTTCGAATAAACGGCCTCCCACGTTAGCGTGTGTTTCTGTATGGTAAAAGGTTTGTTCATAGGTCTTCGATGCGCTGTCCATGGAACCGAACGTACGTATACAAGTTAAGAAAACATGATTCTGAGCCAAACTGAATGCTGATTGGGCTGCTTTCGCGTGAGTCTTGAACTATCCAGATTTAACACGTTTTTCAGGCATCGGCAAGTCCATATACTAAACTGATGTACCTACACTGATGGCGCGTGCCTCGACGTAACTAAATCTAAATAATTTACGATCGTCATTATAACATGGAATAACTTCAGCGAAATGAAAGCTTTAATGATCAACGATTGCAAAATGCGCACGGTAAGCGCAGCATGAAAACAAAGTTAAGGTATAATGGCAATCAACCTGTAATATAATGTAGCATCTACGTCACACACTAAAGTAGAAAAAACAACATTTTTGCTATCTGTTTGCGTGCAGTACACACGTTCTTTACGCCATCAAATAACAACCAGTTGGAAATACTAGACGGAAAACATCATTCAATCTCTTTTCTTTCTTCCAGAAGACGGAAGGTTGATTACTTAAGAGGCACACCGGCAGTCACGCGATTAACGACTTGAATGAAATGTTGGTGAAGCACGGTGCATGACACTCCGATCCGGAGCACACACCATTTCTCAAATTGGCGTGAAAAAGCATCGGTTATTCATGAGTGCTGCAATTACATTAATGGGAAAACGTGTAGAGAGCACAGCTTAAAAACAAGAGTTGCTCCTGCTTGATACGAAAAACAAACCGGTTATTTCAGCATGCCCGCAAAGTTTTTGTAGCATAGTGGAAAGATTCGTAAACATTGTTTCGGGAAAAAATAACGTTTCACAAACCACAACGTTGCTACAACCATAAGGGCATATTATTAAAAAAACTGCATGGCTATTCTATATAGTCCCAACCAGATTGGAAATATTTTTATTGAGTCGTATGCCTGTTTCACGCATCAAGGTTCCTTGCCAAGGATGATGATGTGAGTTCAGTTATCTATATTAATAACAAACTTACACACACCTGTAACACACGAAAGGAACAGGTGACCAACAAGGACGCAAGTTTACCTGTACCACAAAGGGCACTACACCCATTGTCGCACCTAAACCGAAAACAAAGGAAAACTATTGTTAATTGAAGAAAAAGAATTAGCTCGTAATATTAGTAATAAACAAAGAGTCACAATGGCATCCATAACTGTTCTTCGTTTATTAACGAAAGAAAACAAATACAAGAGGAAAAGGAAGGTGAAGCCAAGAAAGGCGGGGGAAGGGCGTGACCAAGTTACGAGTTAAGCAAGTGATGGAATAACTGAGCTTTGAAAGTACCACCACTAAGGCCAAGTCGTAATGACTGTGCCAAAAATTACGATTGGCATTTAAGCTAGTAGTATGACAGCGAGGTGAGAGTCAATGGCCAACCATACGTTTAAGTCAAACAACAAATAAATAAGATGGTTCTTTATGATGCGTGTATTCATATAGAATACAACGAATCTGTTGTCACAGCACCCTACATCTTTGTCTCGTGTCGTGACAGTTGTAGAAGTCTGTGCATTTATAAAGGCATCTTCACAGCTTGGCACTTTCCACGGCCTATGCATAGTTGTGCTGAAAGAACCACTAAAAAAAGATATCCGTGGCCAAGTTCAGCTTGCCTTCGTAGGCAACTGTCCTGTTATCCGACATCGAGCACAGGAGCTTCTTTAGGTACTCAACGACCAGGTTACTGTAAGTTACTGTGTCTCCGGACAAACCCACTGAACTGAAGAGCATCTTGAATGCAGGTAAAGTTTAGTCTCGACCAGCCTTCACTGACTGTGTTAAGAAATGTATTAAGAATTTATTAAATAAATACAATGAGCAGCAAGGTGAAAGCTCAATAAAAAGCCTGATGAACATCAGCTTTCGCCAAACACAGTTTATAAAAGTCACATTTTCAAATTCTTCGTCAAGAGAAGGCTAAAAAGAAGACAGTAAATAATACTAATTACAAATTGACTAAAAACAATACGAAGCATTCCTCCTACCTGACGGTCTTTTAATGTCAATCTGGAATTTTGAAAATTTACTTTCATAAACCGTGTTTAGCAAGAGCTGATAATCGTCAGGCTTTTTATTGTGATAATAAATAAAAAAAAGATTGAATTTAGAACTTCAAAGTTAATGATGATGCTGCAATAAATTGGCTCTGGCAGAAGACAGGCAAGAAGAATACATTGCCTGGCAGAAGAAGACAGCTAAGTAGATGATCTTACTTGGCATAAGAAGACAGGCAAGAGGAACACCTTGTTTAGCAGAAGAAGACAGGCAAGAAGAAGACGTTTGGCAGAAGACGACAGGCAAGAAGACCTTGCCGCCTGGCAGAAGAAGACAGGCAAGAAGGCCATGCTTAGTAGAAAAAAGACAGACAAGCAGAAGACCTTGCCTGGCAGAAGAAAACAGGTAAGAAGGTGACCTTGCCTGGCAGAAGAAGACAGGCAAGAAGATGATCTTGCAGAGGAAAGGGAAGGAGAAGACCCTGCCTGGCAGAAGAAAGGCAAGAAGAAGACCTTGCCTGGCAGAGGAAGAGTGGCAAGAAGAAGACCTTGCCTAACAAAAGAAGACAAGCAAGAAGAAGACCTTGCCTAATAGAAGAAAGGCAAGCAGAAGACCTTGCCTGGTAGAAGAAGACAGGCAAGAAGAAGACTTTGCCTGATAGAAGAAGGCAGGTAAGATGAGGAGTTGCCTAGCAGAAAAAGACGGACAAGAAGAAGACCTTGCCTGGCAGAAGAAGACAGGAAAGGTCATGGAGTCGGGCAATTCCGATTGGCTTCTGGTCTCTAAGTGACCAACAATGGCCAAAGTAATTTTTTTAAAAGGTAGCTCCTGGTTTCCAATTTCCCGACTGGCTCCTGGATAGTAACCCAGTCTGCATTGGTTGTTGTAAGTCGAGTAAACCACAAGTACTAATTATAATGGTTTCTCCCATCTCAACCAAACTGTTTCACTTTTCATCAGTTCGGTTCTCAAACTAAATAAGCCATAGATAAAAAAAGACATAGTTTCAACTTTTGAGCAAGTTTATGAATGTAAAAAAGAAATACTACGGTTTTGTAATTTTATAGAAATGAGGATGAAATTAGTTTTGTTATTGCATTGCAGACAAATTCACGTCAATAAATTACAATGATCGTGACGATTTTTTCATTCTATCAGTCATTTTACTGTAAAACTACATGCCAAGAGAAACTCGCGCTGCTCTGTGATGAGATTTTAGTATATTCTACACCAACGCTAAGCGTTTGTATTACAAGCGCCTGTGGAACGTTCTACAGCTTGTTTGGCCATTTGGTCGGCAATAAAATTTCTAGTGGGCCAGTGTGGTAGGCACGGAGAAATGTGAGGGATTGGTGGGGGAATGCCCACCAAGCTTGTTCACCCCCTGCCCCTCCCAGCATCAACACTGTATGAAGGGATAAGCTATAAAAAAAATTTGCTATAAAACTCAACAAATCTTTAATAGTGGGCTTTTTTTTTTTTACCTTTGCACCCCTGTTACTAATGCTGCGTTACACCCCTGGCTGAGCGTGTGCGAAAAAAGAGTGAACCCCGAACACTGAACGCTTCTAACTGTTAGGTGTAGGTGACATCTAATTATCTGTGGCTCTTTTAACATCATCTTCTGCAATCTGTGGCTCTTCAGCCGCATCTGTTTGGTTTGCGCTCTGTGTTTGTCACCCCATTTCGCTCCCCCTCTCCAGATTTTTTTACCAGTAATTTGTCTACAACCCTTCAGTCATGTATTGTATTGATGGTCAAACTAACTCTACATTTGTGAAGGAAGGGCAGAAATAACCAATATGTTGATGTGCATGTCCTTTCGTATGCTTCCTTCCATCTTTTTTGCATCTTCAAACGACTTACCACCAAGGAAAATAAGTCCCAACATGCACCGCAAAATTTTCAAGGGACCCCCAGGGAACTCGAACAACATGCGAAAGCACAAAAGAGTGTTCGACGCCGGACGAACCCCACGATCGACCAAAGAAAACATACAACCTCAAAAAAAGTATAGTCCAAAACTCGTCTGAGATGCAAAAGAGTTGGCCGACCCTTTTGTCGTATGGCACGTATACCAGCTTATAGAATTAAATCGTGACAGTGGTGTAATAAATAGAAGTTCAAATAGGCCAGTACGTGTTTGTGGGGGACTTACACATTAACCAAACAGTGAACAAATTCTGAATGACAACAATTTTCTAAAAGAAATCTATTTGCTGAAGACGGAAACGAATGCTAAACTTTTACTAAATATTAAGTCTGAAATGTACTAAATACTAAATCAGTGAACTGAAGATAACTTTAAAAGGTACTTTAAAATCCCTCCCCTCCTGCGCCCCACACACAAACACACATCCACGCGCACACCGTCAAGAGAACTCAACGCTACACAGTTGTCAGGGAAACTACTCTTTCTTTCTGTTATTTTCCTTTTTATTTTATTTTTCTTCTGCATCCCGAGAGAGAGCGAGACAGAAGAGATGAAAGGAATTTCCGGCAGCAGCTGACTTTCATCTCGTCATCATTAAATTCAAAGCTGCCGAGCTAATAACATTATTTTCTAGAGGTTGGCGAATTTTTCATTCTACGGGTCCCTACACCACGGCAACGGAAAACAAAAACGTCAAAGAATAATTTAAACAATGATTGGTATGGGACAAAAATGGCTGTCCCCTTCTTTTTGAAATTAAATATGGTCGGCCCCATCATAAACATTTTCATTACTAATTTCTCGTTTTTTCTTCTTTTTGTTGTTGTTGGCTTTGTTTATGGTGAATAATTATTGTTATTGGATATTAAAAAAACATAGGAATTTTGCATGGCAGTGGTTCGAACAAGGGCAGAAGCTGATCGCCTTGGAACCCTTCAATTTTCGTTTTTGAGTAACAAAGGAAAAGGGAAAATTCCGTTTTTCTCTGGTTTTTATCTTTTAATAACGTAGAACATAATGAACTCTTTTATTTGGCGTTTAGTATTTATTTTTTTTTTACAAACTAATTGACCAGTTGGCTTCTAGTGGTTTTTCCTTGTACAAGCAAAGCACATAATGAAGTGATTGTGGTTTCGATCTTTTAAAAACGAAAAGTAGAACGAACTGATTGGCTTCTGGTGTTTTTATTTTCTTGTACAACACAGAGCACAATCAAGTGATTGTTTGGTTTCCTGTGGCTTTGATCTTTTAAAAATGAAGAGCACCATGAACTAGTTTGGCTTCTAGTGTTTTTTTTCCTTGTGCAAGCAAAACACATAATGAAGTGATTGTTCGGTTTTCTGTGGTTTCTATCTTTTAAAAAAGAAGAGCAGAAAGAACTGATTATTTGGCTTCTGGTGTATTTTCTTGTGCAAACACAGAGAACAATCAAGTGATTGTTTGGCTTCCTGTGGTTTTGATCTTTTAAAAACGAAGAGCACCATGAACTGATTGTTTGGCTTCTGCTGCTTTTTTTCTTGCACAAACAAAGACCACAATGACGAGATTGGTCGGTTTCCAGTGGATTTGAATTTTATTTTTCACACGAGAGCACAATGAACTATGAAGTTCGGGTTCAGTGAATATTTAACTTTTGCAAACGAAGAGCGTAGTGAAGTTATTGTTAGATTTCCTGTGGGTAAAGGGGTTTTAAGGGGTTTTAGCAAGCGTTAACGGCACCCGCCTGTGGGTATGTTCTTTTACAAACGAAGAGCACAATGAAGTAATTGTTTGCATTGTTTACTAGTAGTACAATGTGGAGCTAAATGAACAGATTGTTCAGCTTCCTGTTTAATTTTTATTTTATTTATTTATTTTTACAAACAGAGTGCAATGAAGTGAATGTTCGGTTTCTTGTAGGTTTGATATTTTTGCAAAGGAAGAGCACAATGAAGTGATTGTTCGGTTTCTTGTAGGTTTGATATTTTTACAAAGGAAGAGCACAA
>JAHWFP010191830.1:0-10056 GCA_023313725.1 Lithobius niger | reverse complement strand
GACTTTGATGTTATTTTTGCAGGGTTTTTCGCGTATTTGAGGGTCATAATATCAAGTTACAGCGATGAAAATAGGCCTATTAAAAGCGAAATTAAATTATCTTTCGTTTGGTCCTACTCCCATCTCTGTAAGTGCTTTGGTTCAAGAGAAGTAGAAGTATAAACACGCACGTACGTACGCACGCATATCATTCGTCTTTAATGATGCAGATATTTCGTCAACGAGTTTGTAAATTAGGTTAAAATGAGCAGTGCTCTGGTCGCTTCAAGTGTGGACGTAGGTCCGCTTGGTCTAAGGACTTTTAAAAATAGGAAGACACAATTTCCTCACTTAGGGAATTTCAAGCCGGAACAACTTGATGGGAGTAATAATATACTTCCTAACCAATTTGAGGTTGTGACCACGAGTTCTATTATGTGTTTGTCTGTCAAAGAGCGGGAGTTCAACTGGTAATAGGTGATGTAGAGTCTTGTACGTAAGTATAAAATCAACTTTCAGACGTTGAAGCGCTAATGTATCAAGGTGAAGTATTTTTAGATGTTCAGAATATGAAAACTCTTAGTCCTGGAATTGTTTTTGAAAAACGTTTCTGCACAGATTCAACCCGGTCAATGTCCTTCAGGAGGTGCCACGACCAGACCTGGCTTGCATCCTCAAGGATGGGGTGCACTTACACTTTAAACGCCCAGAGTAAAATCTGCCCATTTCGTGATGTGAAACAGCCGCGAACAATGGCCATACCATGGTTTGAGATCATGGTTATGAAGCTGCAATGAGATGTACGTAGCAAGACACCTGTAGCAAGACACCTAAGTCATTGATCTTGTCCACTGTTTACGAGGCTTCGTTGTCAATAAAGTTGCTGATATTGTCAGCTTTAGTTTCCCATTGGTGAGACACTTGCATTTATTTTTTTCCGGAAGCAGCTGCCACATTTCCGCCCAATTTTCAAAGGCTTCTTCAGAATGGCATAAATGCCTGGTAAATTCTTCAGACCGTAGCATACAGAAGCTTGAGATGGTCGTCAAACTTGGCACGCTTAACAGAGTCCCCACTGCATTTTAAGTCATTACTCCACTGGTAATCGTTGTATCATGCTGGGTTCGGAGATAAATGCAGATATCCAACTGAGTAAATTTCCTGCAAAGCCATAGTCACTCAATTTCTGCAGAAGCTCTGAATGCACCATCGACAGTCACCATACTGGAGCCGCTTTGCCCCCCTTCCACAGCAGGACGTACTCCTACGCTGCGTAAGAACTTTTAGGGAATCCAGGGAAGTAATTGTAATGCCGGGATTTGTAATTAGTTTCTCTCAATCCTGGGATACTGGGATTATTCCCGAAATTTTGGGATTATTTGCATGACTTTCAGTGGGTGAAGATTTACATGGAAAGAAGTTCGTTTGCTTTCGATAACTTCATTATTTAAAACACGCAATAAGACGAAAACTGAAGTGAGCAAAGAAACCAATCTTTATCATAATCTTGGAGGCAGGCTAAAAGGAAGGCTAAAAGGAAAACCACTTATCCCCTCCTCGTGCCCGCATTGAAAAATGCCCTCTCCAACTCTACCTGCATGGAAACAGGAGGCAGGCATGAGTGGTCGATCAACTCAATAAAGGTTCAACCTGACAAGTCGTCGGGCCGAACAATCACTTCTCCCCTCCTCGCGCCCGCATTGAAAATGCGCTCTCCCATTCTACCTGCATGCAAACAGGAGGCAGGCATGAGATGATCGATCAATCTGACAAGTCGTCGGGCCGAACAATCACTTCTCCCCTCCTCGTGCCCACATTGCAAATGCGCTCTCCCATTCTACCTGCATGCAAACAGGAGGCAGGCATGAGTGGCCGATCAATCTAACAAGTCGTCGGGAAGAGTGCCGGAAAAATGTCCCGGGAAATGTGTCCGTAAACTTAATTCATGACCGGCTCCTTCCTCTAGTTAATAATATGCCCTTTGTTATTTGAAACGATCAACCAATTTTAATAGTTAAAGTTAATGAGGAATTTTCTGGATTTGATCATTTTAATACGTTTCGCATTCTGTATAGTCTGTGCTGCTGTTACTGCAGCTCGGTAACTACCCATGGGCAGCTGGGAAAAAAAAAAAGCACGATGGAAGATGCACACGTGTAGGAAATAGGCCAAAAGACGAATCAATGATACTTACCCCTCTTCTTCACTGTTGATACTCGGTTAATTCTTGCATGCTACTCAAGTTCATATTATCACTCATGCATAGTGTGGAATACTGATTTTACATCTTGTTTAGCAGCAATACGATACCAGTATTGAACTGTACAAATACATTTTTTCTCCATTTTCATTGATGGCGTTGTGTTAAAATTTGTGTCAGCTCCAGCTTAGAATAGGCTATAGTCAGTCGCTCTTATCAATAGTTAAACTAGAGTCTATAGACAAGAGGAAAGGGAAAGAGAGGTAATAATTGTTCACTGCATGTTTTTCTTTGTAATAAACGTTTATGCAATGTTTTTAAAATCAGTACAAGTAACACACTGATTTTAGTTACACTTATTAGGCTAAAAATAATTGAGTCAAGAAATGAAGATTTCCAGCTACTTTCAGCTTAATGCCATCAGAATTAGCCTACTTAACAAGCTGTATTCGCCAAACAACAAATTAAAGAATGGATAATTGATACCTAAGATTACTTTTTGGTTTCTAGATGATGATACTACTATTTTTTATGTTTGTAGATGATGACATGGTCACTTTATACTGTTTTATTTATAGCTGTAAAGCACATCATGAAGACGGGCAATTCGAGGAGTACAACAGCCCCATAACAGTGAAATGTGTAATTTAAATAATTCCGGTTCTTGAAGATAATAGTAATAATAATATAATATTAATAATAATTTACCCATTAATGGAAGGGAAATGTCAGGGCAACTTTTGCAGCCACTTACGTCATTTCCGCTTAAAAGAAATATAGTAGTACACCTTCGTCAAAAAAAAAAGAAAAATCAATAAAAATGGATATAGTTTTACACTAACGTCAACAGCGATCAGTAAAATTTATACTTTTCGTCCTTACTAAAAAGTGAAAGTCTCGTTTTCAAATTTTTTTAATTTTCCGCCTCTACCACCTCCGAGGGAAGATAGTTCCAATTTTTTCCAACACGCAGCAGGAAGAAGTTATGTCCACAGTTTATTCTTGGCCTGTGCCAATCGAAGCGCCACCTGTGCCCACGAGTACGCAAATTTGCTTTACATGTAATTAATGGTGAACCTGGGCCCTGGTATGGAGAGCCTTACACCAGTTTGTAGCAGGTGTGTAAGTCAACCTGGCATCGTCTGAAATACAGACTCTCTAAGGAGAGAGCTGCCAAACGTTTGTCATATGGTAAGTTTTTCATACCTGGTAAATACTTTGTAAACCGTCTCTGCACACTTTCAAGTTTCCTTATATCAGCTAGCAGATGCGGTGACCAAATCGCCGAGTTATATTCAAGAATGGGACGAACATACATTTTAAAGACCTGAGCAAGCGTCCTCGCACTACTATATCGAAAGCACTTGCGTATCAAGTATGCACGCTGGTGCCCTCTCGCTGCAATCCCCGCACAATGTGCTGAAAAGCTTAGGTCATCCTTAACAAGGATACCGAGGTCCCTGTGTTCCTTAACGTTTGTTAACGCGGTACTTCCCAAGTAATAAGTGTTGTCTAGTGCTCCACCAAATGACATAACTACACACTTTTCTGGTGCAAGTGGCAGTTGCCAATCATGTGACCATTTATAAATGGTATTAAGTGATGTCTGTAGAGCATTCAAATCGTCTTTGGTGGCAGCAAACTGCAAGATGGGTAACTGAAGTAAGGTTGCTTCGCTCACTCAATCCACGTATCTTGTGATTCATTTCACCATCCTTCATTAATTTCCGTTACCCGGGAGCAGACGGTGTCTTTCACGTCCTGTGGCCTGGTTTTTTTTTTTTTTACACTGAATCCGACTGCGCATTTGTTGCGTCTTTCAAAAGCCCTGTAACCCGGGAGCAGACAGATATTTTTTTCGTCTTTTTCACTCAAGCCCGATTACGTGACTTCATGAAACGAAATACAATGCATGTTTGTAAAGACATTGTTGTTTGCAGCATTATAGTTAGACCAACGCTCCTTAAACCCTTTGTAACCCTTTGATAGTTACACCATTGCTTCTGCGTTGTTTCCTCCGATAAATTCTTTTTCTTTTTCTGCCGGACGTTTTTATCATTATTAAAGCATATTATTGGGCCAGCGCTAGCAAAAGAGTGGCAACTACCGTTTTATGGGTTAAGATTTGTTTTATGCTTAATCTAGTACTTTTTCTTGTAACTTTATTTATTACCAAATGTTGTAGCCATACAAGAACATCGTAGACTTTTGGCAACACTATCTGAATAAAGGTTCTATTCTAGTTGTACATTTTGTAAATTAAAATGCGGTTATTTGCATGCTGTTTACCAGTGTCATGAAAGGTGGCACCACTCATTTTTCGGGCGTTTCGTTGATTTCTGTATCCTTTTCACAGACTTAAACAAGAAAGGGAAGTACAAGTTAAGCGTCGGAATTAAATTTTGTATTTTCATAAAGTTTATATTTTATTTTGAACTGGTTTCAAAAAAAGAGGGCGACACACTGTAAGAACGTGCGTCTAGACTGATAAGCTTCATAAACACATTTGGGCTTTTATCCAAAAATCAGTTTGGATTCCAGAGTGCCTCAGCACTGAAGATGCATTACTGAAATTTACTAATGTGCTCAATAACTCCCTGGACGAAGGACAATGCCCAATAGCTCTTTTTCTGGACATACAAAAAGCCTTTGATACGGTGCATCATATAACTCTTCTTAAAAAACTGGATGCAATTGACATACGAGGTGTGCACTTCAGTGGTTTGAGAGCTATCTTCATGACAGAACCCAACTTGTTAGAGTCTCAAGTAGCCTACTTGTAGCAACCTCAAAACAATTAGACACGGAGTGCCCCAGGGATCAATATTAGGCCCAATTCTATTCCTACTGTACATTAATGATTTCTGTGATATCGATTTTATTGGTTTACTTTTTGCATTTGCTGACGATACTGCTTTGCTGTATATAAGTGACTCAGTAGAGACATCCTTGCTAAAACTAAATTGTGATTTGAGTGTCATTAGGAATTGGTTTGATCATAATAGGATGGTCTTAAGTGTAAAAAAAACCTCTTATGTTGTTTTCTCACTTAGGAAAAATGTAAATACTGACGATACGAATATTGTGTACCATTTTAAATCATGCAAGCAAACAAAAGACTGCAGATGCCCCAAAATCAATAGGGCCTTTGAAGTTAAGTACCTAGGTCTAGTCTTTGACCAGCCTCTAAGGTGGTCACCACATATTGACTACCTTGTAAAGAAATTAAGAAGGGTTTTGTACATATTTTATTACCTGCGTAAGCTTACTGTACGTAAAACCATGGTCAATATATACTATGCTTTAGTGAATAGTGTACTGCAGTATGGCATCTCATGCTGCGGAGGCATGAGGATCACGAATTCTCAACCTCTCCTCAAAGTACGAAAACTAATTGTTAAAACCCTGGCTTTTCGGAAAATTAGTTCTCCCTCAATGCCACTCTTCCGCGAATTAAACGTTCTTCCACTGAGGTCTGTACACATTCAAAAAATTGTTTGCTATTACCATAAGGCATCATTATGTCATCCAGTTGCTAGCTGTCATTTTACTCGTGCTATAAGTGATCATAAGGTGATTGTACCCAAGACTAATACAGAGGCTGCTCATAAATATTTTACCTACATTGCTCCGAAAATATATAACCAACTACCACTGTACATAAGAAAGAGTGTTAGTGTGCATAGATTTGGCAAAGATCTCCGATCATGGCTGCTTGGTATGGACGAAGTAGAAAGTCTTATCAAAGTCTTGAAATAGGAGCTTTCGCAAAAAATAATTCTTGTATTATCATATACTATGTTTACAATGTTTACAATCATTACCGAGATTTTCCCCCTTTTTTGCCAGCTGCCCTGCGAACGAGTGTTTCACTCATGCAGGAGTTTTGTTCCAAATGGTTGTTTTATATTTTTACTTGTACATTTGTATATTTACTTACTCGCATACTTTTAAATCATTCAGATTAGTGATTAGTCAAGGAGATGTTAGTATCTCCTTGACAGCTACCATATATATTGCACAATTTGTATTCACCATGCGAACAATAAACTTTACTTCACTACTTCACACATGTTAAACATACATAGAAAACGATTTTAGACGATTTTATCTGAAAATACGCATAAACGCAATTTACAAATAGCATGAGGCTAAGAAGAAACCTTCCAAAACATGAGATTATGTAATGTTGCAGACGTGAAATGCCTTTAGACATTAGCGTTCATTTTGCAACACCAATGTGAAAAATTTGTATCGTCCAGCTAGTGTATTTCTTAGTTCAGAGAGGGCACTTGGTGAACATCCCAGTTGTAAAAAAAAGGATGGCTTAACACTTACTAAAACAGAAACCTTGAAACTGTCTTGTATTAGGGTTAAATGTGAGACATGTGTTTTAAGTATAAGCATGTACTGCCAAAAGGCCCTTTTAAATTGTGTTAAAGTACTTACAATAACTTGAAGTGTTAACATTAACTAACTTGAAAGTAAGAATTGTGGTCTTTTAAATTTTCTAAACATTAAAGGCTGATTTGCATACGCTGCCTGAGGCAAGTACAGGCAACTTTATATATGTGAACTCCCAACTCTCCATTCCATGGATAGTACACAGTCTAGTGCCAACAGCTTCATATGGTCGCCATTTTGTTTCATTTGAGATGAAGTTTGCGTTACTAAAAAGGGCTCTCCCAACAAATATAAAGGACAATAGTTTTCAACTTCGTTAGTGGTCATCGTGACATTAGCTGACCTTCATTGCCTGCCTAAGAGCATGTGACCTGTGGACGCCATTTTTGGTCTGCGAAACTACAATCTTAAGAGACCATTTTTCCAAGGGGAGGAAGGCGTGTGAGGGGACACGTGTGCGTAGAATTATTTTTGGTTGCCTGAAAAGTGGTATGGAGTGTTGGAAAGGAGATTTAGACAGAATTGTTTACATTGTAGTATCTAAATTCGTCACTGTGCAATCCAGATGCAGTGCACAGTGGAATTGAAAATATTGCAGGGCGTCTTACTGATAAGGCACCAGGTTCCATGAAGGCTAAAATTGCTTTTCAAACTGTAGTGTACAATTGGGCCCAACCCATTTTGCTGTCATTTCTGGACTTTCAGTTGCCAAGATATTATAGCCTACATTGCTCCAAAACCAACTACTAACTTTGTAGGGTTAGAGGAAGTAAGGGGTGAATGCAGGTTGGCCCATTCCTCCCCCCCCCCCCCCCATCCCCCATCTAGAATCACCATCCGACAATGTTAAAAAATGGTATTATTTTTGGTTTTTAATTTCATTGAAACCCCCAATTGAAAAACATACAGAAATCCCTCAGTGGGCAGTTTTTAACACAGAATTAAGACAGTGTGGTGAGGTTAATGTGTGTAGTCATATCAATCCGTGACAATAAGATGTAATTTCGAAAGTGATGGGGATTACAAATGGGTCAAAAGAAGGTTTTGCTATATCTTCTTTACTTAATTAGATTACAGGTGCCTAGATATATGCCTAAAACTGGCTACTAATATTATGCAGGTTAGTTGGAATAGGGGCAGTGCAAATATCTCCCTCCCCCCCCTCCCAGAAATCAACTACTAACAATGTGAGAGTTAGTGGACCCTACCTTTGTTAATATTATGCTTTTGATTTGTATCCACACTATCTTTAATGCTTTTCACACAAAGTTTGGACTTAAATTTTTTTATTGGATTTCCTTCCAACTGACTAAAAGAAGATTTTCCATTTTTCTTTTGACAAGAGCGTATTCTGGCATGAAATAACTGCGGACGCAAGGGTGAACATGATCGTATTTTTACATTTTTTTTCGTTCACTATTTAACGCCAAAATATTTAAGTATACCATGCAACGTAAACCAGATTGGACTGAATTTTGCTGAAATTTTTATGTACACTACTTCTTTTTTATTTTGACAGAAATGTATGGCTTATTATGGACAACTCTTTTTGAAGTCAGTAAGTGTGTTGCCTTGACTTCATTAAACAGTAGTTTAGATTTGAAATAGAAGTTTAGAATTTAAACAGAAGTTTATACCATTGCGACAAATTCCGGGACGTAAACAGCTGTCAATATTATTTACACTGAAAATATTTTCCCTCTTTAGTTAACACGCTTTCCATCAGATTGTCTATGAGCCAGCACAAGTGATGAAGGCAAATAATCTGGTGTTGATTTATAAACACATGCTTACAACACACGAAGCGACAAAGATTTTTGAACGAATACAGTAGTGTTTTTATTACAGTGCATGTTTTTGAAAATTGGTGCTTAACGAAACATTATCACGTGTCGCAATACGAACACTACTGTTTTAGGGGAAAAAAATTAAACGCAATGTTTTGAAAGGTTAAGAACCGCAAACCATTGCGGTTCCAAACCAAGGCTATTGTAAACAGCTTTTATGTGTTGTTAGGCTAAAAACATCGAAAACATTTTCTAAGTTTATGTAAAATGTGTTGGTCTTATAACAAGTTTTTATAGTGAACTTCTTCAAAATTCTGTTGTAGGTTAAGGCCATCCAGCTGTACAGTTCTCAAAAACCCAGCCATTTTCGTGTAAATCCACTGTGTATAACTATACAGATGCAAACCTATTTATGTTGCCTTTTGGACTTATACGTCAGACTGCCTGAGCGGGGAATCGAACCAAGGACCTTTGAAATCAAAGGCCGAGGTTCTACCGCTGAGCCGGACTGTAAATCCACTGTGTAAATCCACTGTGTAAAATTAGGATCGTCGTAAACGAGAGCCCGAGTTCGACGGAGTCTCCATGATAATATTATCGTATACTCCATCTGTCGTTCAGTGTTGCAACCCTATGCTGCCAAATGCGGACCGACTGGCACATTTTACATTCGGCCACATGGGATATCTCTGGGATATATTTTCTGGGATATCTCGCGTTAAATAACATGGTCATATCTCCTAGATAAAATCCAGAGAGTAGAAAACAACCTAGTTAAAGCTCTATTTAAACTAGTGAACTATATAAAATAAAATAACGAACATAAACATAAAATAGTAAACGTTAAAAATCTTAGGAATTGCGCAATAATCCTAAATAATTATTTTAAATCTGAACACAAGGTAAAGGATGTAAAAAAAAAAAACAAACACATTTAAGGTTTTGCGGTTTGATACACCTTTAGTGAAAAATTGTTGCGGAATGAGGAATATGCAATATTATAGTTCTATGACTTTTAATCAACTACCCAATAATCTTACGTCTTTAGCAGGATGTAAACAGATCAAGGAAGAAGTAAAAAACTAGTTATTAAAAATAAATAAATAAAAAATTGACTAAAAAAATGATATATGGTTATTGTAAAAATAGTGTTTCAAGGGATCAGTATGTTATTATTATGGTTTTTATTCTTATGGTTGGAAATATGGTTGGAATGCAATGTGGCGGAATTAAAAAACTGTCTATTATTATTTAAAAAAAACCGTTGTGCGAGTTTTACTCTACTAAATAGGTATACAAAATATCACTCGTACAATGATTAGTCCAGGTTTGCGGCACCTCCGCGTGCAACAGCATTTTCTGAGGGTGAAACGGTGAAGCAGATGTCTTTTTCAAGCCAAGGCCGACTGGGATAGAAATTGCGTGTTGCACCTCCTGACGCAACGCCAGTTCATGCGCATGCCTGAAGGTTGACGTCTTTCAATAACGCTTTGGTAAAATAAGATTCTGGAGAAGTTGAAACAACCGGCTTGGAGCCGGGAAACAAAACCCACAGCTTCTCTCCCGGAAGACTTTTTGTGGCTTGGGCTGGAATTTGAACTGGCGATGTAGTTACAACGTGGACACGCACTGCATTATGAGCGCCTGATAAAATTAATAAACATTCTGCTGTCGGTAGAAAGGGAA
>JAHWFP010191827.1:0-13722 GCA_023313725.1 Lithobius niger | reverse complement strand
ACAAATTTCAAATTGTTATCACAGTTGGTACCATCTTCAGTTAGGCTTTCTTCTTCAATACCCATGGACAACAAACTACTTCTTTGGCAATACGCACTTCGCTATTAAATGGTCTGCATCAGTGTTTCCACAATTCTGACAGAAATGCTTGTCGTGGACTTCCGTACAACCCTGAGCTCGACAACAGCCAGTAGGTTTCTACAAAAACAGAAATATATAAGATTAATACTTCAGCATTCATCAGGGAGAGCAAACTAACAGTCGGGGAGGGGCGGGGGGAAGGGGGAGTGCAACTAAGTCTAAGGACCCTTTTTTTTACTATATATATCTAGTTTATCTTCATTCATGATTAATGGGGAGGCCCTTCAGAGTTTCAGCCTGAAAAACCCATATAGGGTACTTTACCTCTGGATGCGACAGGCTGGATGCAGTAGGGGCATGCCCGTGGACGAGTTGGATGCTGGAGTCGTAGCGATTCTGGTGGCAGGTGCTGAGATTAGCAAGTTATGACGTCAGCGAGTTATTTCGCTTCCCTGTTTCATAAATGCTTGCGTCATACTGTTTAGAATTGGATACTGTAGGATGTATATGATTAGCACGCGAAGCATGCCCCCTCGGACGATGTTTCATACTGGAAGCCTCGCGCGTCCACACGTTGTTTCATGCTGGCACCTGGCACGTCCAGCCGTACGCGTCCACAGGTAAAGTACCCTGACTAGAAAAACCTGCCGTTTTTAAAAATTTTATTTTATATCTCTTGATACCGGTAGTTATGCCCGTGGCAGTCATAATTAAAGCATTGACTCAATCTAAATTTCTGAATTCAAATACGAAGAGGTAAATAAATAAATTCATTGTTATGTAGACATAGAGCAGTTTATCGATCTGTAATGTTACTGATTTGGTTCAGTTTTCATATTTAGATTTTCGATTAATAATCGATACCAGTCTGGCATGAATTATGTAATAAAAACACAGTTTTATTTGATTCTGTTTTACTGATTATAAAAGTATTTGTAAAAATAGAGACGAAGTATTTTCACTTTTGCAATGCTTGTGATGCTTGAAGTACAAAACGTATTCTTAACAAAGGCCTTAGCTATTTCGTTTTAATTGCTGACAATTACGATAGACTATCCAAAGTAGTTTGTCCTGTTTCAACACGTCCGTGATTGTTCCGGTGTGTGGTAATTTACACAGCTGTTTAATTTTGAAGACTGTACGGCGATGGCAGTGCGTGGTAGTACACCTGTTGAAGTTGGAATGAAATGTTGTAAATCCGCTAAGTGTAGAACTTATGGATAGTTTAAGGAAAATATTAATTTGGTAACAATGACAGATACGAATAACAAAGCGAATCCGTGGGATAGCATTACATCTAAGTACAATAGTCTCTTCCCTAGTCCACTAGATGAACTATTTTTATTTTTGAGAGGTTGTGGGAGGAGTGGGGTCGTAGATGAATATTTCGATAATTTGTTGCGTGGCACCAGTGCTGTCGGAGGCAGAAAATTAGTTTTTATGGACTATAAAAAGGTAGAAAAAAAAACTGTAAAACATTTTTATTTTGGTTTGTCCAAAACGGCTGCTTCCACACAAAAACATAATTTCTTTAACTGCTTTTTCATTGCTCCATGTATGTACCTTGTGACTACATTTGTACTCAATTTTGAGAGGGATACGTTCCTCCTCAAATTAAGGTCAGTGTTGCAGTCATGTACGGTGTCTTATAGAAAGTTTTGCACCCAAATTCGAGACCTTATAGGGTCTCTTTTGGCCTCAGATTCGGACTTGAACGTTGCTTTTGCCTGTAACGTTAGGATCTTAACAGGCTACGCATCCAGTCAACAAAGTGTTTAAACGGGAATAGAAAATACTACTACTCACCTGTATGGTCAGTAAATTTGATTAGACAAACCCAACTAACAAACCATACCCAACATACATTATCTAATTAATTTTGGTAGGAAATACTAAGCCACATAACTCATGAAGTGATATTTTAATTGGAATTGGGCTAAGGTAATACCTTTTCAACTCGTATTTTGTTTTCCGTCAGTGCAGTATGAAAGTGGATTTATCATGGCAGAAGGCTTTAAAAAACTAGCTAGTAATATTTTCTGTTTACGTGAAGTTTCTGCCTCTTAACTCTTTCATGTACAGGGTGCTAATACTTTAACACCATGGCAAAGGCCACAACATGTTTGACCGTTAAGGTAATGATTGCCTTACACGCGAAAAGAAAAGTTGACCACAATGGAACTGGACAGTAGCACAAAAAATCACGACCTATAATTGTCGACCATTAATATGTTTCAAGTCTTATTTCAGGTCTTTGTTTATATTTAAACAAGTTGACATGTATGGTTGCAAAACGTAATGTAAATGCACTTCACATGCCTAAAAGTAAACTAACTCCAAAATATACGATTGTGTGAACGTATGTTGTAATCAGATGTTTGTAGAATCCTAGTTTGTACTTTTGTGCAATTCCAACCTAAAACGAGACCGTTCTAACACCTAAAGGATTTTTATACGCTTCCCCAAATCCCCATCATCATAGTGAAACTGAGATATACAATATACAGTATACCTTGGTGCTACACTTCATTCGGCTGCCTTTTAGAATAATTTGCTACCACTTCTACCGCATTAACCTTACATAATTTAACTTTAGCTCCTTCTCTTGCACCATTTGAGTAATACTGTGAGAAATTTAGATGAAATTTGGATTTAATCCATACATTTCCACAAAATTGATATATTTCAAATTTCATGAAAATCGGTTCAGAGCTTTTCAGATTGCTGCAAACACGATGGTAGAACAGAAATGAAGATTTTGATATGAAAGACACGCAGCCAACTGACTGGCGTAAATAAGTACGTTTTTTTCTGTGGGAAAGGGGGGGGGGTCGTAATTTTACTCTTTCCTTTATCCCTATTAGAATACGTATGGCTAATTTATCCACGAAAAAAGATCAGTTTGCACTCACCTTAACTAAACAGTTTTGACTCAGATGGTTTGCATTTTCATCTTGACAGATTTCGCAGAAGTGTTTTGCATGATTTAGTGAGCATCCAGCTGCCTTGCACTGTTTCATACGCACTGCAGCAGGGAGCCTAGTTATCAAATAACAAACAAAATATTTAGCGTTTATTGCGCTACCAATTAATTCTAAAGGTGTAATTAAAAAAGTATACCTGGCGGGTTCCAAAGTGGTATGAACTACGTTCCTGCCTCGAAAAGAATAATTCATCTTTGGTTGGCCAAACGATTTCTGATAGGGAAAAATTAGAATTGTTACATTTTATACATCAGCAATAACATGACAAAGAGTTGAGTTTTACAAAATATTAATACCATAACACTGACCAATACCAATTTACTGCAAAAATGTACACTTAACCTTCTTGATCTTACTCGTAAGTACTTGACTATTTTTGTTACCGTATTTGAAATATACCTAGACTCGCTTCTTCAATAAAAGTTCTTTGAAGAAAACTAGGGTTCTTACAGCACAGCAACTTTTTTTTAAAAAAAAGTATTTGCAATATATTCCAGTATATTATGAAATGTAGTTTTATCGATCTTCAAGTAGAATTCAAAACTTTAAACATAAAGGTACGGACATTCTCCCCATTTGTGCAGTGATCAGCACATTGTCCAATTAGTCCTATCACAGCTAGAATGTGGTGTATGCAAAGAT
The DNA here is from genome assembly GCA_023313725.1 of Lithobius niger. Classification (NCBI taxonomy): domain Eukaryota; kingdom Metazoa; phylum Arthropoda; class Chilopoda; order Lithobiomorpha; family Lithobiidae; genus Lithobius; species Lithobius niger. The sequence continues at coordinate 10,015 of JAHWFP010191827.1, read as the reverse complement.
GAGCAGAGAAAAAGGGTGCGATGTTATTTCTGGAACCGGGAGTGCTCCACCTATTCAGAGCGCGTCCGATAACGAAAATGATGATGGTGCTAATCTAATTAAATAAATAAGTAAAATAAAACTTGTAAAAGTAAATCTTTACAAAGCAATTACGACACATTTATTTTAATTGCAGGAGAAAACCATTCGTTTAGCAGATTTTAAGTATTTTCCAGTAAAAAAAATAATAAATTTCAAGCATATTCCAGTATTTTCGAGCGGTGTAGAAATATTTCCCAAGTATTTTCCACTATCTGTCGAACCCTGCTACATATATGTTGCGAATCTTTATGCCAGTGGAGGATGTGGCCATAACGATTAAGGCGCTATGCAAGTGATCTGGGGGCGAACTGGGTAGCCGGTTCGAATCCGGGTCATGCCACTCCGACGAAACGTAAGTGCATAAAGGTGATTTACTGAACTACGTTATTTCTAGTGTATGATTTTCGCTGTTGGCTTATTTTCAATTTTCCTAAATATTATTTCCAGCGATTTATGTCTATTTATTTTCCTTAACATATATATTGCGAATCTAACAAAACGTTGCTGATAGAGGCATACTTGATCGTATATGTATAGACACCCACAAATTTATTGCTGTAGGAAAAATTTGTGCATCCACTACATATACTGAGAAAATTAACAAAGCACGCTTACACGTAGTTGTGCAGTACTCTGAAATAAGCCTAAGTTAAAGTGTGCGCAGCATATCTTGAGTCCTGCAGGTATTTTATGATCGTCTATGTCTTTCTGGAAGGGGTTGCTTTAATCGGTGGCCGCCATTGTTTTAGTAACTATTTTGGATATCAACAAGGCACTCTGCTGTCAAAAACGTACAATCGATGATTTGTGTCCATTGTGGGGCGGAGTCAAGATAGGCTGCGGACACTATAGTGTTGTTGGCATGTTTGAATGAATCCATGTCAAAATACCACCATGAGAATGCCACCATATGAGTGCTACCACCCCTTCCTTCAAAATGCCACCTTTTTTTAAGGAGCGGATATATGTCTTAAACATCATGCATTAAAAGTTGCAATTTTCTACTTTAAAAACAAATTACTCTAACGTACATTAAAAGTGACAGTTTTCTACTTAAAAAGCAACTTTCTAAAAAACCGAGTTGCATGCCTATAGTCTATGCACAACGTTGGAAGCTTGGAATATCTTATCGATCATGTAACGATCAAAGTCGTTGCAAACAATCCTGAAGGAGAAATGACTTTTTTCTCCTTTTGTTCCTCCTAGGTTCGCCACACGCATCTTGAAGAATGAGTATTTGTGCTCGACCTTGGTCCTTCCATAATCCGTCAATGAATATCCTTAAAGAAGGATGGTGGTTACCGAATCCGTTACGAAACACATTGTTCCATTGTAAGTTGTTCGAGCGGTACCACTTGCAAAAATAATTTAATAGAATAAATAATAAGCAAAAAAAGTGTGTGGGGGGGGGGGGGCACAGTAAGTTGCCTTTAAGTAGAAAATCGCAACTTTTAATGCATTTTTTAAGACAAATATTCGTTCTAAAAAGAAGACTTCTCACCTTGGCGTTTTGTCGTAGTGGCGTATAGAGCAGTGACACGACGTAGTATTATTGTATAACTCTATGCTGGAGCCTTAATGGGTTAGCTGCAAGGGGCACTTCAGATGCTGTGAAGAGTGATTTCTTAGACCTAAAACGCGCGATTTTAGTTGTTGGAGAAAACAACGTTATTTTAAGCCTAAGAAATCCGCTCTTCCATTGTTTTTCCCTCCATTTTTATGTAGTGCACCTTGTAGTTATGCCCTCCAAAACCCATACTGGTGCCAATATGGCGGCAAATGTCACTGCTCTATAGAAGAGTGGCATTTTAATAGGTTACAGTAACGAACTCACGTCTTTTCTAAGGTAGTGATAAATTAGCATTCAGCAGTATAACAAACTTTATTGACAAACTGGTCTTACCCCATTTGGAGAAAATTGCCGTTGAACCATGAAAGGTGCCTGTGGTTGAGACGACCTTCTTGATGGCTGCCGTTGAAACGGAATCTTTGGTGCTATCATCCAGGGTGTCTGTTGTTGTGGCACTCTCATTATTCCTGAACAATCACTAGTCAGGTTGTATGCGTCAGACTCTTCACACGCATTACAGTAGTCTCGCCGAATATTATGATGTGGACTTTTTTCGACTCTATAGGTGGACAATTCAGTTACCTAAAGAAAAGAAAAAAAGTTGGGTTCATCAGGTAACAAAAGAAACGAAAACTCCATTGGTCTTAAAACTTTTTCGCATCATCAGACGACTTTTTACAGGCCCACAACCCGCCCCACGGCCGCTTTTTAAGAAGCGGTCGTGGGAATTATTCTGTAATTCAGTTGACTAGCCGCTGACCATTAGGCTGTGATTGCTTACATTGTTGCTTTTTGTTGGCCTGATAAAAGTCATCTGTTGATGAGAAAAAGTTGTGGGATCCAGTTTGTAGGCTAACTTCGGGCCCATGTAAAGAATACACAAGTGACGTAAAACAAGGTAGTTCTACCGAAAGTTTAATTGTTGTATGGTGTCACCTTGAATCGTATGGAAAAGCTTATTCGTCCTCTCTATTCAACGATGAAATAATGGTAGGCCTAATGATGTTGAATTCAGTCATCAAACATAACTAAGGTCATGCAAAACCTGTTTTGGCAGTGAACCTTCTGGTTTCGGGGCTTGCAGCTCATTCACTCCTAGAACCAGAATCGGTGCTATTTAGCGAAATGACCGGGGAAGGGCACCATGTGTTTTACAGGAAACGTTGATGAAGTGATGGTGCCTCCAACAGTCTAGGAGTTTTGGGAGGTGCTGTAAGCTCTGCAAGCAGACGCAAATTCCGAGGTTGAACTCAAGAAGCGTTGCTTATTTTCATATTCTGTCGTCATTTCTAGCTTCGGAGTGCATTCTTCAACACACATTTTATATTTCAAGTAATTCTATTTACGAAATTTTGGAATGGGTTTGGGGGAGGGGGAGGGAATTTAGAAGATGTGTTTAAATTGTTAGTAAAGGGAGGGAGAAAAGAGAAGGGAATTTGTGCCTGAAAGGAAAGGGTCATCAGCGGACAGGGAATCCAAAACCATTCATTTTTCATCGAGGGGAGGACGACCAAAGGGGCACCGAAAGCATGACAGCCTAATGGCACCTGTTACTATGGCCAGTCCGAGCCTGCTCTAGAACAGTGTCCCCTTGACGAAATTATATTTGAACAGTACATTTTAACGTATAATCTGTCTGGAAAAAGTCAGAATATTCCTTAAAATATACTTTAGAAAAGATGCTGAATTAGTAGCTGATTAACCAGGGATTACTTTAGAGGGAAGGGCTGATAGGGGGCCAGAGAGAGAGAGGTTTTATTTTGCAGTTTATGCTTCGCAGGTTTAAAGTTTAATTAACATTAAACATAATTATTTCTAACAAGTTTTATAATATACTTTTACGTGAATTTACACTATTTTTTATCCGGAAATTGTATGGACTGTGACTGACTAGCCGAGATTTACGGGACTTAAAAAGTAGAAAATTGTATAACCTAGTTAGATTCCCAAAGATCAGTGATCAGTTGGCAGCGAATCCGTCACACGGCTTTACTTTAGCGCGTTTTAATGTTCATTGAGTGTGTAGTTATTACAACAATGTTTGAATTTGAAGTGAACTAATTTATGATTGTGAATTCCATTGTTGGATCATTTTTGCAGCTGTGGATTAATTTTGTTGCAGCACTGTGCTTATGACACAGTGCTGCTACAAAGAATCGATTTCTTACCACTAGTAAAAATCACTGCAAGCCGTCGAATTCTTACTATTCTTATTTACATATTTCACCACCGTCATTGTTTATACATATCCCAAACCATTTCTGAAAGTATGAAATACAGAGGAGTGTTAAACTATTTCTTATTTTAATGAAACAACTATTCACTTTTAAAATATTAATGTGTTTAATAAAACAACTCAGTGGCGTAGCCGGGGTGTGAGTGCGGGCAAATGGGCCCAGTGTCCCTCCCACCGCCTTTCCTCCCTTCAAGATAAAAATAAACAAATAAAAGCATTTATTGCAGTCTTAAAAAATTCTGAAAATTTGTTCTTTTTCAACTTTTTAAAGGCACTAAAATGGGAAAAACGGAGTAGTTTTACAGGGGACTTATACCACAATCCCCCTCCCCCAAACCTTTCTGGGCCCCTTAGCTGAATTTTTCGTCCTCATTTTTTATTTCAACTTCATTTGAACTTTCCCCCAGCACAATTCCTGGATGAGCTACTGATTACACTCATCTTCATTCACAATGGTAGGCGTTACATTTTTCTTCTCTACCTTCCAAACAGCTGTACAAACGAAGATGGAGAAAGAACATTTCTGCCAACAATGTCTCGTCATACTAGCACAACAATTCTAGTTTTCCAACAATGGCTCCTTATTACTATCACGACAATGGTTGGTTTAGTAACAATGGAAATCGTCGTCGTTGTACAAATATATAGGTATTAGATGATGGCGTGCAGCCACAATGCGGTAACGTTACTTTATCTCGCTGCTTTGTGGCCGAACGCCATCTAACTGATACTAGTCTGAGTGTGTAGCAGTTTATACTATAAATCTGTAACGTAGCTTCGTTGGGTGTTTTGCTTCATTTAATTTCATAGCTTTGAAAGCTTTTGGTAACGTAGTCACTGCGCCAAATTGGAGGCATTTACCTAACTTTTTTTGTAACAAAATGAATTTTACCGTATGCGGACTCCATTTACAGTTGATGCTTCGATGATTCGCATCCGTGTCACCGCAAGATATGCAGAAATGCCGAATGTGGCGTACATTACATTCAACTACTCGACATTTAAGAAACGTGGTCTGAAAAGAAGAGAAAATGAGATTTTATTGCATGCTGAGTGGTAACATGGTGACATTTTTTAAGGACTCGTGATAAAATTCAAGGTCTTTTTTGCAGTCGTGGTAAATCTGAAGGGTATACAAAAAAAATAATAGTTCCTAAGGTAATGATAATTAATACCTCCCTTTAAATATTATGATTTGTCGTTATATACAAACTACTAATTAAATAATAAAAGGAGGTATAAAGGGGATTGGGGGGGGGGGGGGGGGGGAAGCGGGCCCAATCTGTTTTTGAAAAAAAAGAACCCCCCCATTGGGGCGGGCCCCCCACCTCGAAGTGGGGGCCGGGGAAAAAACAACCCCCCCCCCCCCCCCTCCCGTCCCCTGACTGAAATCGTAAAAGGTTACACTTTGCTATAATATATGTCGACCACAACGATGCTTAACGGGTTGGTTCATTCCTTAATCCGGGCTGCTTACGTCTGAAGGCTTTCCTGCCTAACGGACCAACAGGCTTGCACTGCAGTGCTCTGCTCCGTGCTCGTTGCCGTTGGATTGAAGTTGTTGTTTGTTGTGAGTATAAAAAAAATACACAATACGCACAAATCGACTACATTACTCGTAGTCATCAAAACTCAAAATTGCTTAAAAGTAAAATTTTTATGCCGTGCGGGCCTCTTGAGAGCTCGGGCCTGGGTACAGAGGGTCCACCTGACCCCACCCCCGTTGTGGGGCCCTGCGTGTAGGGTTTTGACGTACCCATCCATGTCATTTTCTGCTACCAAGTGTAAACAAAGTTTTTAACTTGTGATAATTGGCAAAGACAAAATTCAACTTGCGAGAATTGTGTTCAGAAGAAGTAAATTGTGGTCTGTGATTGTGAATGTCAACGTATTTTAAATTCGGATCAATGAATTCATTACCAGTTTGGTCCTGCCACCATCTATATTTATTTTGTGTTGTTTTAGAGTAGCCATAGGCACAAAAATTAAAAGCGCATTTTTGGAGGTATGTTGATCTGTACCTTAACCAGAATCCACAATACAGAATCGTACTCCATGTTTCCAAATCGATTCACTAGAGTTATTCTATGCGTATTAATAAAAATTATCGAGCACAGTGACTTATTGCTTCGTGGCCCCACCGAAGTAGGGGCATAACTCGCCGGGGGGGGGGGGGGGGGGGGGGGCCGGCGGGGGGGACCATGGGGGGGCCCCAAATTTTTCGGGGCCCACCAAGAGGGGGGGGGGGTCAAAAACACCCTGATTAAATTGCGGAAAAAAAAGTAATTTTTGGGCCTCAAAAATGGGAATTTCAGCAGTCAACATTTTTAAAAACGCCCCACACCTCCATGATGTGAGTATTTACAAGGATTTGAAGTTATTGGCACTAATACAATATTAGTTTTTACAAAGAACAATGTAGAACAGCCTTGGCACTTGATTTCTTGGTTTCTGCCTTTCAGGTGCTGATTATGTTACGGATGTGGGCACACTGAGCATACACGCAAACAGTTTGTTCAGTCATAGTTATTGTATGAATCCCGACAACAGATGGGTGTAAGGAACATTTTACAGAACATTTTTAACCCAACATGTCTTTTTGTTAAAAATGAGACACGTTTCCTTACAACTAAATGGTAACTGTTGGTGTGGAGCGCTATTTACTTAATTTGGAATTTGGCTACAGCTCTAATATTGGCTACAAGAGGTCAAATGCAAACAGGTACATGAAAAGCGTATTTTTTTGGAGGGGTCACATTATTTTTGGACATTAAGTGCGGTCTACGATTTTTTTCAGGGTCTCGAAAAGGGAGGGGGGGGTCATCGAAAATTTGGTGACCAAATTTTCATTTCCTCCATACCCCCCCCCCCCCCCCGGTCATAAATAATGACCGGTCCCTAAGCACGTGGGCCTATTTACAAAAATAACTCACCGGGCACTCAGTTGAGCGATGGTTCGAATCATTGTCATCACATGTTCTACAGTAGTGGAAGGAATGAACTTCGTTGCACCCTGCAACCTTGCAGCAGCTTCTGTTAGTTTGTCGAGGTGTAACTTGTTGAGTAATATGGCCATGTGGAATATTTTGGCCTTGTGGGAGACCTTGAGGAAGGGGGTTAACTTTCTGCAAAACAAAATACGAAATTCCAAATTCCATGAATACGCAGAATTAGCAGTTGTGTACGTCTCATTTCCTAACCTCATTTCCTTTCTTGACCTTGTCACTGAATGGACCGAAGGTGGATCACAGGTAAATGCCGCTTTCTTTGACCTCGCTAAGGCCTTCGATACCATACCCCATGACATCCTTATCACCAAGCTAACCACCGTAGGCATCTCTGGCCACCTCCTAAAGTGGCTTATTGCTTTTCTCACAAACAGAACTCAACGCACTGTCATCAACGGTCACCCTTCTAAAATCGGCAGTGTTACCAGTGGAGCCCCACAGGGAAGTGTCCTCGCCGGCCTCCTCTTCATTATCTTTATTAATGACCTACCTGACTGCCTTACATGTAATAGCTGCATCTTCTTGGACAACACCAAGCTTGTTGCCCCAGTCATCTCCCCTGATGACCCCACTGCTTTTCAATCCAACATCCACAAACTCACTCAATGGGTCCAGGCAATGAATTAACATGGACCTCAACGAAACAAAGTGTGCTGTCCTTAGCTTCGGCCATCCCACCACCTTACACCAGTATACCCTACAAGATGATGGACCCCAATTAAACACGCAGACTTCCAGAAAGACCTTGGTGTGCTCATCGATCAAAAACTCACCTTTTCTCAACACATTGACCTCATTACCAGACGAGGCTATCGGATGCTTGCTATCATCAGGAACTCCTTCTCTGTTCTTGACGAACGTACATTCTTTTTCCTCTACCGCTCCCTTGTTCGCAGCATCCTTGAGTACGCTAATTCTGCTTGGTGGTCAGATTTGAATCCGACCGGGACAAACTCGAGAGACTCCAGACAAGAGCCACAAAACAAGTCCATTCCATCCGTCACCTCTCCTACACTGATCGCCTGAAAGCTCTCTGATTCCCCACCCTCGAATACCGCAGAATCCAAGGCGATCTCATCTTTACCTACAACCACCTGCACTCTCCCTCAAACACACACAAATAAACCCCTTTTTGTCCTCAATAACAACCCACAAACTAGAAACAACGGGCTCAAGATCTTTCAACGCCGCTGCACTTCCAAAAACCGAGAACTCTCTCTTCCTTTCCGGATTTGCAGCACCTGGAACCGTCTGCCTACGGACATTGTCACCGCATCAAATACCAATATCTTCAAAACCAAATAGATACCTTCTTACCGACCATCACCCCTCAGTTTGTGTACAAGAACTGGTGAACCCTACCCATTTCCTCCCAGCATCAAAAGCAACAAGCTTCCTGCTGGTGTTTTTCAATGTCAATGTCAATGTATACTAGTGCAAACGTGTCTAAAAGCAGAGGTAAATAAAATATACTCCACTTGAAGAGATGTGGTACGTGGATCAACAACAACCTACTAATCTACTAAAAAAATATTACAAGGTGCGTAAAAATAACTAAAACCCTCAGAGGTAAAAAGTAATTGAAAAAAAGCTAAAAGTTAGTTAGAGCGAAGTTACAAAGCACATCAGAAGGATGTAAGATGAAACTTAAAAATACCGAAAAATTACAACGCGACTCAAAGAAAACACAACACTTCTTGAAAAATTAAGCTTCAAAACGACTCTAAAAAATCATAATCAGTTCATAACTCATCGAAAGTACTATAATACTATATATAGTATATATAGTACTATACAATACTACTCGAAAAGTCCAGCACGCTTCAAAATGATTAAAAAACCAGTTAACACTAACACAACTAAAGAGAAAGCTTCAAATTAGCTGAAAATGAAGCTAGAAAGCCTAAAAATTACTACAATAGGCTGCAAAAACCGTTGGTTCTGTCTAGATCGTTACACGAACTTAGAAAAATTGGAATACGTATCGTAAAAGGAAATGAACAGTTTACCTTATAATCTAGTTTTCTACCAGCAGCTACAATACTGTTCTTTCTATCTGCAACTCACCGGACATTGGTTTGACCAATGGTTGGAGTCGGTATCACCACACTTTTTACAGAAGTGGGAAGAATGGGCTTCACGGCATCCTACAACTTTACAGTTAATCTTAGTTCCTTGTTGAGGAATGGGCCTTTGCTGACGAGTGCGCCTGTGTGGAGGGGTGTGGCTTGGTGGTGTTGCAAGTGGGATAGCTCCCTGTAAAACAAAAATTATTGGCACAATTTGTTCATGATACAACGGAACTACATTATAGCAAATTACTACAACGAAAAATCCTGAAGATATTTATTAAATTTTAGTAGCTTGTTCCTTGCAAACCTAACAAAGTGATGTGGTGGAGTAATAGCTAGGTGACTCAGGATTGCCTTGCTGTACATATTTTAACTTTAATTGTTCTAAATGGTCGGACTGTCGTCCTTCTACGTAAAACTACACTATAAATGTAAAAGGGTACGATTTTATGTTGTCTCTGATTTTTTAAAGTAAAACCTAGCTCTCGAAATTCCCTTGCAGCCTATTCAAATATATTTTTCTAAACCGCTGGATTCTCTCGACCTTCTCCGAAGAATATTAAAGCATGAAAGAGTTCGTATTTAATACAATTCTCCAAAGAAGGATGAGAGTCAGAGAATTAAGGCCCGTATTCTGAACGCTGACTAAAACTCGTACTTGACTTGAAATGACGTTACACCTATTTAGTGCCATTCACCACCAGAACTTCGTTTGGATACGTTTGGAAGAAATCGGGTGGTGAATGGCACTTAATATATAGGTGTGACGTCATTTGACTTGAAATGACGTCACACCTAATAAGTGCCATTCACCACCCGATTTCTTCCAAATGTATCCAAACGAAGTTCTGGTGGTGAATGGCAATAAATAGGTATGACGTCATTTCAAGTAAAGTACGAGTTTTAGTCAGAGTTCAGAATACGGGCCTTAGAACAAGTACAGTTGCAAGTTCAGCCAGGAAATCCCGAGTCAGCCAGGAATTACTTCACAACATTAACTCCAACTGTTAAATCATTGCTAACCAAACTGCTGTGTAGCTTAAATTCT
>JAHWFP010191823.1:167648-242589 GCA_023313725.1 Lithobius niger | reverse complement strand
GTTGGGGGGGGGGGGATTACCTCGAAATTTACGATGATCCACATTTGTTTGGAGAGTTGGGAGGGGGGAATTGGAAAACGAACGACAAAAGTATTGGAAAGTTCGTGCGGCATGAATACATAGTTTAAGTTTTGACAAACTATTGCCTAAAAGCCAGTTTGTCGGCTATATTCCGAACGTGTACTCAGTCTCTAAAAATCAGACTTGAAATGACGTCATAAGTATTTAGTGCCATTAACCATCAGAACCTCACATGGGTATATTTGATATTATTTGGAAGAAATCTGGTGGTGAACGGAAGTATATAGTTTACGACAAAATTCAGCAAGAGTACAAATTCAGAATATGGCCCTTATTATATTAAGCAGTAGAATGCTTAATTAAGAAAAAAAAGCCAATGTACACTAGTAATGATGTGAGGCACTGATGCTGCTCGCTCACTACTAAACTGCGTGACTAATGCAGGATGTTAAATATTTGTATATTTCCTGTGTTTTTTCGTACTCACTTCCTACTAACATGTAGGTTTTCAAAACTTTCGATGCAATTTCCTTTACTGCTATTGTGGTCGAGTTTAAATTCGTTTGGTTAATGTGTAAGCTTTGGTGCTGGAAGCGATAGAACACATGCTGAAAGATCTCAAATGAGTAAAGTCAACCCACTTGCGTTGTGGCATCCGGGGACTGCAGCGAAAGCCATTGTGCCTCGAGAGTTTGTTTACTTGCCATCTTAGCCACAGCTTCGTTTCTCTCAAATGAGTTTTATTTAGAAAAAGAAAAGAAAATCGGTTATAGGGTTGTGGGAAGAAATACATACTTTTAATTTTGCAATTAATTTGAAAACTTGGGCTAGGCCAAATAAAACTTAATGATTTCAGATTTCACCAGTTTCGTATGCTGTTGGAGATCCCAAGAGTGTGAATTGTTACCGCCAAACAAATTAATATAAATGTAGGTCTCGTTATGGACCAGTCATTAAAATTATACAATTTTTCTGTGCTTATTCATTTATTTAGCATAGGGCCTATTAATTTTTTTTTTTACATTCAGAAAGTTAACAGAGTTATGCAGCTTCCACTTAAAGGAATATACCTCCCAGCCCCATTTTTTTTCGATCTACCACATCAAGTACGGTAGATGTAAAGGTCTATTTACTTACCGTTAGTCTTTCCCTTGCTAACAAAAACCGTTTTAAAATGTGGCGTCTAGAAGATTTTCTGTTGAATATTGTTAACTATATTTAAGAACGACCTGTAACTATATGATGCATTGTGCTCGTACAATAATCATGACGTTTCATCTCTGTGTGTACATCTACTAATTTTCTAATAGTTACCATGAGATCTAAAATTTAATAGACTAATGTGATAAAACTTAAAATTAATTATTCCAATAGATCGCCGAAGCAAAATCATAAGACACTAGCCTAGAAAATTATACATTGAGATTTTAAAATACGAAAATCATTCCGGTTTGTGACGACACAATCGTTGACTTGATTCTGTTTCGTGTACTATTTCCAAAGCCAACCGAGACAGCAGCTATGCGAGAAATGCAGCTTCCACCCCAGCCGACCTTGGCGCTGTAATTGCTCGGATGACGAACATTGGCACGAGGAATGTTATAAGACAGGCCGGGTATCCCTTTAATGGAATCTGTTAAAAGAACCCAGCTGTGTAAAAAGTTCCCTTTCGAAGTCATAAATTCAAAAAGAAAAATTAAAATCCGTTGCATACAGCATTTCATACGATAAAAAGAAAAACATTTGAAATTTACCAATTTTAGTACCGTTTTCTTACCACTAGATAGCGTTGTAAGCAAAATGTGTTAACTGAATTTGCCTTTTATGCCTATATTTTTAATTTTTTCCCGAAAAGAATAAAGATTTGATCAAAAAAGGTTAAAATATATCATCTGAAAATAGCACGAGTTATTTAAAGTGCAATTACTTACTAACACCACCCTCTAGTGGCAAGAAATGGTACTAAAATGGGTAAATTACAAATTGTATAAAATGCTGTATACAACGAATTTTAATTTTTTTTGTATTTACAAAAGTTAAAGTGTGTATTATTGTGATACACAAGCGTAAAACCCCTATTTGCCTAATTTATTGTGTATTGCTTTATTGTACGTGGTTTTTGGTGGGGGGGGGGGGTGGCGGCGCGTGGTTGAACGATGTGTTCAGTTAAACAACACGGTCCAGTCATGACTAGTGTGAGTGGCCAACAAACAATGCTATAAAACGGTTTAGGAACAGGGTGTGAACAGTTTCTGCAGCCAGAAGCAGTTTCCGACCCATCTTTCACCATACACCACATGAGATGTGTAAAATTTCTCGGTTGGGGGTTAACAGCTGTCATTCTGTCCTCCCACATCCTCTCTACTTTTCTTGCAACTATCGTTCTCTCTTGACTTCGACCAACTTGGCTGGAACTTGCTTCTCTTGATGAATACAGGTTCCTCCTTCTTCCATGTGGAAATATGCCTAGACTGCTGGATTCTTTTAATAGGACACCCCCCTCTCTCTGGTTTTGCCACATCCCACGAAGAATTTGTGTTCACAACCTTTACATCAGTGTTATCAATGTAACAAGACTGTCACAGACGAGGGCCAGCTATATGTGTGACGTAATCCAAGCAATCATCTTTAAGAAACGCATAATTGATACTGAACTGAAATGTATTCGTAAGTAATTGTCCTTTATGACATCGCTTAGCTGTGAACAGATTTGGGATTGGAAAATTTTAAACTTTATAACAGATTTATTACCGTACACTGCTACCGTAAATTCTGTACTTGTATAGCCCGAGCTACTGGTTAAAAATCGAGCCATTTTGACCCGGCTACAACTAGAGAACGGCTACTACAAATTTAGAAAGTAAATTTACGGGATCAATACATGTAGAACATGTGTCTTGACATTAAAGATGGTAAATAATTTCGCATGAATGCTTTTACCATTATGCTTTTAATAAACCTAAACGTGGCAGCAACCATTAATAAATAAATTTTAAAAATAAAGACATTTTGACCCGGCTACAATTAGAGACTGCTAGTACTTATTGACGAATGGGAAAACACCCAGTTACTATTAATGACCGGCTATAATTGAGAATCTGGTCCCAAATTGAGGATTTACGGTATTCATGGTATAATCTTGACAATTTTCTTTGTTCCCCTATATATGTAAATACCGTTTACCCTAAATACATAATTTTCATGGTGGCTATTACAAAAAGGAATCGAAATTCACGTAGGGAATGGCACAAAGCATTTTATTCTGCGTTGTTGTTGTACCTTGGCAACAATGTAGTGCAACAATCTACTCTCAACCCCAATTTGTAACACTTACGACCACTTTGACAGTACCTCCGTGTCCCACCCATGCAACGAGTTAAAACAATTCTTACAAATCTGCTGGTTAAGTTGCGTCTACTTGATCTGGGCAAAGCTTGTTAGGTAATTGGTTTTTGATGCTGTAAACTTTGTGTAGCCCATGAGTATTAAAACGCAGTGATTGATGGCGTGTGTCCTGTAAAACATAGTTTCTTTCTTTAAGGACGAAACACACAGGAAAGAAACGATCTTAGTAAGTTTCTCGCAAATAGGCAGTATCACTGTAGCCCTTCATTTTCGTTGTTCCTAGTCTTAAAATTGTGCACGTTGCAAGCATAGTGATTAACTCTTAAGTAAAACATAAGCTAACGTAAGCTAAGTTGTGACCCAGCTTGATTGCTAAAGCACTACTGAACGATATGTTATGAGACCTGAGTGATGTGATGAGGCCAAGAGGGGCCATGGATTGGACAAGAAATGGATGACCTTACAAAATGTTATAAAGGTCATTCAACTGCTAACCTATTAAATATGCACCACACATCATGAGTATAAATTAGGATTATGTAAGGAGCAAAGAGACATTACCAATACAAAAAAAAATATGACTACATTTGCAGGACCTATGTAGTACATAAAATTGCTACTTTCGACCCCTGAAAGTAGCGATGCTTCCCTGCATTGAAAGTATCCATTTTCCGTACGTTATAGGTCCTGCAAATCTGGCCCGATTTTTGTTCTTTTTTTTTTTTTTTGTATTGCTAATGTCTCTTTGTTCCCTACATATTCCTGATTTATACTCGTGGTGTGTGATGCATATTTAAGAAGTTAAAGCAGTTGAATAAGTGGCCTTGATAACATTTGGCAAGGTCATCCATTTCTTGTCCAATCAGTGGCTCCTCTCGGTCTCATCACATCACCCGGATCTCAAAACACATCATTCAGTAGTAAGTACTTTAGCTATCAAACTGGGTCGCAGTTTAACTGATCACCCTATATAGTTCTACCCAAGTGTTGTGTCGGCTTTATGTTTTAGCATGTGGCTAGGAATGCTACAACAGCAGTATGCTGATATTATTGGATGGCGCCACCTGTACTGGTATTTGTATTAGTGAGTTTACCGCTAATTCTTTAACTCTCCTATAGGAAAGCCAAATTAGACTAAATATTTGAATGATTCTTTATTCCTTGGGGCGTGGATTCCGTGGAGTGAGGAGAACATCAAGTTAAAGCCATGGCCCACCTCTTTGGAAGTACTACATCTTCTTCCCTATGTTTGTACAAGGGTTTGTTACAGTGAAAACTCTCTTATCCAATCCCTTAATTTACATGGCTGAATCTTTCATAGAAAAGTAAAAACTGTACCACAAAGCGAGGGTATGTGTTTGAGCTCGTCTGTGACGGTTACTCATTTTTTTAACCTAGGAGTTGATTAAAAATAGAAGCTGGGCCTAACAGTTTTCCGTGATGACGTGTTGCACACTGCATTATTCTCCTGTTAAAGTAGAACACTCTTTTAAGTAAGCTTAGTAAACATGTGCGTTTTGTCTGTTTAAAACTTTCTCGAGCCTTCTTGTGGACTCCCCTTGCTGCTGAAAGTAAGGATATTGTTTATTGTTGGAGTTGCGTAAAAATCCAAAATGTAAAACTTTTAAGAATTTTCTAGTGTTTATGCAAGTTCGTGTGACGAGCGAAGTCGGCAAATTATGCAAGTTTGTGTGACGAGCGAAGTCGGCAAATTATGCAAGTTTGTGTGACGAGCCAAGTTGGCAAACTTTTTTAATCAATCCATTATATCCTGTATTGAGCCATTAAAGTGTTTGTTTCTGCTGAGTTGGTATTCAGCGCTTCGTCATCCTTTCCCTCGCCAAATTTACGGCTTTTAGAAACATAATTTGATGCTTTCATTTTTATTGGTGGAGGATTGGCACGAGTGGTTATTATCGTGTTTGGACTAGTCTCCATCAGCCATATACCTGCTATTGCTTTGCCTTATTTGTCATTTTTGTATTGGATTCTAATGATGGTGAAATTGCTTGTAGTCTCATTATTTCACCTCTTACTTCTTACCATCGCAGGAAAGGGATATGGAAATTGAGCAAGGCGAACTTTGGACCGAGCGTAACTTCCACCTTCCTTTCTACAAATCTTGTGTCCGGTCCCTACTTTTATATCCTCTATTATAATCTTAAAACTTCAGTTCAGCATGATTTTACAGTGCCACATAATTGAATGTTGGGAAAATTATGATAGTGAGATTGGTGCGCAGCGCTTGCGGCTGGGTAACAAGATGTTCTAGTGTCCTGTGTAAAAAAGAAACCAGCTCATTGTAAAGGAATTGATGAAAGCAAATGAAGTATGTACCTCAGTGAAAAAAGCTTATAATCATGTGCAAACGGTTTCAGCAATTGTCACATGGATCTTTCCATATGGTCGAAAACGTGGTAAAATCTTTTCACTTGGTAATAATATTTGCATAAAAAAAAATGATATTTTCTAAATCTCCCGTCACACATCGTCAAGCTTTGGAGTAGAGTTAAACAGGACGGAAAGCCAATGGATATATATGGGTTAAATAAAACCAGATGCAAACCTATCTACATTGCCTTTTGGCCTTTTATGTCAAGACTGCCTGAGTGGGCAAACGAACCCATGACCTTTGAAATAAAATGCACTGGTTCTACCGCTGAGCCATACGACATGGCCGTGTCAGTATGGCTCAGCGGTAGGAACTCGGCCTTTGATTTCAAAGGTCGTAGGTTCGATTCCTCGCTCAGGCAGTCTGACATATAAGCCCAAAAAGCAACGTAAATAGGTTTGCATCCGTATTTATTTAGAGTCGAGTAATGGTCACATGACCCCTTGTATCCCCTTTTCACGCTATCATGTGGAATGGAATGTGGGAAAACCTGTAGAGTCTACTGTGGGGCTAGCCATATAGCATCTGTGACGGTTAAGCCTGCGGTCAACCTTTACCATTGTCGGTCGCCACTCGCCAAACAGCGAGGTACATATTCAGCAGTTGGCGACATGGTTTTTAGCTACTCACTAAAACGGCGACTTATTAACAAACCCGAATGCTTAAATTGTCTTTCTCGGGAACCGAATAAGCTAGAAACAAGCGGTTTGCGGCGTTGCGTGTATAATTACAAAGGCTCTGCAACTATATGTGCAATACTGTTGCTAGCCACTTAGCTGATTGGAGAGTTACATTAATGCAAACAATATTTTAACCGGCAGCACAACTGCTAAAATAGTTTCAACATGGCTAGGAAGTAATGGACAATGGCGAGAACATTTTAATGTCTACTGACCAAATGGCGAGTGGCACACAATTCAGCTGTGAAATGATTAACGATGTAGTTTCCATTGGTGAACACCCACTTTTAGTCCGCTTTTATCTGTACCCTTATTCTAACGAATAAGCTTACAGATAAAAAGGTTATTTCTACTTTTGTACCATTTGCATGCATTTACATTTAAAATCTCCAAGTACAACTGTTCAACAATTATGCTTGCTTTACATACTTTTTAAAAAGCAAATCTCGGCTACATTTTTTATTTAATGCGTCTGTAGATGTATTTTCTTAAATTATGGTGGTAACATGAAATAGAATCCCTAGGTTGGTTAGTTAACGTAGATCTGGCTACACAGAGGCTACTTGCCCAAACTGCAGAGCTGGTTGATTAGCTTAAATAAATATAATGTGCCGTGTCGTCTGGAAGATTGACTTCAACAACGGAACTTGACATTGGTGTGCTGTGCTTGTCAGCGCCGAGCGAATTTCCTGACCAGGGGTACATTTCCTGTTGCAATACATTAAGGTTGATGTTGTTCGCAAGTACTTTCAAAGTAATTAATTCAGCAATTATTATTTATGAGCTAGTGAGCGATGAGGGATACTGTTATGAATTAGTTGACTTAACCTTATATTTTATTTATGAGCGCCAGCTGAACAAGCCAAGGAATAAATATTTTGGTAGCGTTAGTGCGTTCACATAGCATTATAGTAAATTGTCAGAGGGCGAGAAAGAAGTTGGGTTAATCTCATCCTGTTCAAGAAAAAAGAAATTAACTGGAAATTGCACAAAATTATTCAGCTGAAGAATAATTAATGCATACAAATATTAAACAACAGTGGCTCTTAAAACAAGCCTTCAGCCTACGTTTTAAAGTTCTGAGCTGGTTGTAAGGTAAATACTGCAAACGTGGTTGCTTTAATTTTAAGAATTGCAGAAATAGATCTGCGATGTTGAATATTTTAACGTAATTGAATATTAGTCGTGATTGTCAGTCCTACATGAAAATTTAAAAAAGACGAGTGTAAAAATCATTACACAAATTATTAGTATTATTCAGCGATTCTGTGATTTTAACAAACATTTTAAAGATTTTTTTTTATTTCAATGATCGTAATATAATATAATAAAACATTTATCGTGCAAATAGAGCACGACCGGTCAGGTGAGGGCCTGTTGGCTACCGGCAAAGTTAAAATCAACCAATTCTGGTCGAAACAGGAATGGCTCCAATTTTGGCCCTCTCTAAAAGTCTCCGGAAGGAGCTGATCTGATGGGGCATTGATAGGGGCTTCCGGCAATGAGTTCCAAGCTGGAACTACTCGGAAGCTAAAGAAGTGATGTCTACAGTTATATTTGTGAATTGGGGTGATCAATTTTTGTACAATGACCCCTAGTTTTTGTTCCAAAACTCATTTCAACCCGTGTACAATTTTAAGCGAGGATAAGGTCAGCCTTCGAACGTCAGAAGTTCCAAGGAATCAAGGTTTAAACATTTCAGCCGCTTTTGTGGTCATCGTGGCTGAGTTGTGAGAGAGCTCAGCCTGGTTGCTGGAGGTTTGCGGATCTGGTCGAACCCCTGGAAAGGAGACCTTGGCAAAGTCCCCGCCAAGACTGCCAGCCAGGGTAGCGTGAGAGGCTACCATGCTCCTTCAGCGGCTATGGGAACTATTCTGGCCAATTCTGGACAATCTTTCGGCCCCCACGATGATCGGAGGTTTCCAGGATCGAATCCCTGGGTTGGCACCTCCCTTTACCAGATATTTCTTCTTCTCTAAAAGTCTGGTAATGTTCAAAATTGAGCCGGTTCAGCCATACAAGCATTCAGTTGCTTCGGCAGACTTAAGACTCAAAGAAATTAATTTAAAAAAAAAATGGCCGACTTATTTTAATAACGATTCAAACTCTTGAAGTTATTTATGAAGATAGTATTAAAATAATACTGATGCTATCAACTAATTTTTAGCTGCCGTTTTAGCATAAGCAGCAGCTGCAGAGAATTACGGTAGAGAGTAGGCTTATTTATTCATTCAACATTTTAATCTTGAAAATATCGGCCACGTCCATGTTCTTGTTGTGGTTTAAACACGTCGTCCGCTGATACTTTCGTTTTATATAAAACCGATTTGAGTTTTCATATTAGGAATTAACATTGCTAGTGTATGCACAACTTTGGTCGCCATTTTCAAGGGATTTTTTCCAGAAATTTTTTTTCAAATGAAGTGAATGTGTGCCGTTAATGGAATCCTGTTGTTTTTTTTTTTTTTTTTTTATGGTTGCCAGCCTTCCTGCAGTGGTTGAGTGCAACGATCAAATGTTGTTAATTAGCTGAGTTAACGTCGAAAAAGGTTGTTAGCTGATGATTTAATTTGCCGTTTTAAGTTCGCTTGATTACCCAGCAGCAAGGTGTATGCTTCGTCAGATTTCCTTCACGATTCAGGATACCAAGTGTACGATGAGTGTTACACTGATAAATAAAAAAAAAATGTTCTCTAATAAGTGATAGCATAAATTCTTGGTGATAGATTTAGAGCAAATTCGAGCTCAACAATACTTTGGGGCTTTCAAGCAATGTGGCAAATTTCATCCAATCCAACTTCGTTTGGGCTTCACCCAGACTACAAAGTGCAAGCAACCGACAAAGCCAACCAGACATCATTTTGAAATTTGGTGTGCATTATAGGCAGAAAGGTGCTGAAATTGCCCAGAATTTCATCCTCAATCCCCCGCTGAGAGAATCCTTCCCTCCCCCCCCCCCCCACCCCTCCAAAAAAAAACCACCCTACTGTTGAAGATATAACCAGCAGGCATCACTCCTACCCTGCTTCACCCGTCCATATGCCCGCCTGTTAAAGATATTTTAGAACTTCCACAGCCAGCGGTTTACTGTTGTAATCACTAGGAAGGTGATTAATTGCAGAAGTTGCCGAGTCTATTTTGCTAGGCCGTAACCACGTATTTTACATCTCACATTCAGCATGAGCACGACCATGTACGTCCTTTTTTTTTTGCCAGTTCTTTATAGGGCAAAGGATTCAGGATGTGGGGGAGATTGTGGCACCGGTTGAATTAAAATTTGCAGATATTAAACAAGTCAGTCGGGTCACACTCGGGGCTCCACACTGCCCTATAGCTATACTCAAGCCGTTCCTGAGAATATGTTACTGTGGTAACGAACTGTAAAAGCTAGATTCTATGACGGGTGTTGGGATCTTCCCGCTTTCGTAACACAATTAAGTGCACTCGGTTAAATGCCAACACAAAAAGAAAGGGTAAAAAACGTGACAAAAACTTAGTTCTCCGAGTGTGTGTGAGAAAACTCTCAGTATATGAGGTGTTTTTGTAGCTTAACCAAATCATGGTTAGGTTATACTGACATGTTTGTTCTCAGCATGATTGAAGCTTTCACAGCCATTTACTGGAGACTCCTCGAATCCTCTTGCCTTCATTTCAATACACGGTTAGATTTGATAAGGACTGGCTTCCCATCTAAGAGCTCATTATATTGTAACACGACACAAGGGCATCCATCACGAGGCAGATGTAGTTTTATTGTCGGCTAATGGGTCGTTGGCAGGAGGGTGTCTAGTCCCGTGGCGCTTAATATTTATATTGTGAAGTTGTTGGCCTGCGCTGGCTGGGAAGGTGATTCGATGGTGGATGAAAAAAAAAAAACGTTAGATTATAATTTCGTGTTGGGAACTGTTTTGTGAAAGTGAAAAAATAGCTTACAACTTGTTGTATGGCAATGTACAAGTGGCGTGATGCTAAACATTGAAAATATTTTTATTTGTGTATGTATTGCCAATAATATTGCATTGTAATATTACATTATTAATATTATAATTAATATAATTTATAATTTATAATTATTTATAATTTATAATTATAATTAATATTAATATTATAATATAATTAATATTACATTATTGCATTAATAATATGTATTGCGTCGACAGAACGCAAAAGTCCACATACAACTGCTAACCTACAACTGTTCTACAGCATATAATACTGCTGCACGAACGTTGCTATTATGGCTGCTTACTACATCCATGCTGCGAACGCAAAAAAATAAAATAAACATGTGGCTGATAGGCTGTAAGTCCAACTTTTCTAGTTAGCATCCCTCAGATCCAGGATAGGACAGAAATCAAATGTAATGAAACGGAAGATTTGTCCTTTCCTGGTTCTTAGGGGTGCTAACTTGAAAAGTTGGACTTCGAGAAAATGTTGGGTCGTCAGTTTTTGTGGACCACCATGTACGTATTGTGTTCTTTCTATTTACTCGCTTAGCTCACTTTTTATTTTATCCTTTCAACGAAAACGTGATAACTTCTCCTTCTCTCCGGTGAGTGTAGTGTGGCTGCTGTTGAATTGGCATAACTTCGTGGCTTAGTTATGGCCTACATGAGTAACGACATTTGTTAACGTATGCTGGATGTGCGCGCATACACCAAGAGTAAGCGAAAGTTTTGCAACTGGGTTCCGTGAAGCCTAGCCCTACTTCTTGTCCCAGTTAAGTAAACATCGCAATCCTACGCAAAAACTGGTTATTAGCATTCTGCATTTTTTTTTGGGGGGGGGGGGGGTGTATGATTCAGATTTTCTGCAAATTGGCGTTGAGCTGACACTTCATTGCGCTGCGTTGGTGTATTGGTTTTGCATTTTCTCTTTCGGAAGTGTCAACAGTGAAAGTAATGTTGATAATGGGAATTCCAGCACGATTGCAAAAGACAACCTGCAAAACTCTGCCTTTTTTCGAAGAAGTACTGATTAGGTCGGTGTGCTAGTGCATTGCTCCGGCGGGATGCTCATCAGCCATGAGCTGAAACTTTGTAATTGGTATGGGAGTGTACTGAGAAAAGTGTGCGAAAAGTCAAACAACATATGTTAAATGAAGTAGGTTTTAATTATTATTCTAAATAAAATTTAGTTCTGTTTGGCCAGACGTATTAGTTTGAGGGATCAACTTCCAGCCATTATTTTAACTGAACTGAAACTGAGTGCATTCTTGTGCTATATTAAACTGTAAATATCAAAGTGTATTTTACAGAATGTTGATTTCGTATTGTGTAACACTAAACGGATTTACCTGGGTGTTAACCCTTTTTCCGATGCATTTATTCGGTGGAACTCGTCCAATTTTTTCTTTCGTTTTTGATACGGACCTAACAAGGTTGCCCCCAGTTAACGATTGATGATACGGCGATGTTAGTTTTGTTGAGTTCACTTAATTTCCGTTGCTTGTTTTTAAAAACCTTGCACCCCAAAAAGACCGTCAATAGTTGTTTCTGACAGCTAATTATTAAGTACTGGGTGTAACTGCTGCAAGAACGGTTTAACTGATCTATAGTAATAAATTGCTAATCTCGTGGTGAAAGTAAAACCTGTATGTTGGAATGGAACTGAACGCATAACGATAGCGCTCAGTTGGCTTGACCCATTTATTGGTAGTTATGACTTGAAAAAGGTAATAAACTCTAGATTGATATGGAGGTAAATCACGCAACTATGATGTGTCCGTAATTGGAAAATCCCACAAAGCTGTGGGGGGATTGAGAATAGTTCAAGTATTTTCCAAAGAGCTATACGCTATGTGCTGGTTGTAATAAGAAAATTCTTAAAGGCAAAAATAAAATCTAAAAAGTGGGATGTAAGTTTGGTGTAATTGATCGTTTCTTTAGCGTCAATGAATTTTAGGTCTCATCACGAGTTTGTAGTGATTACACACCCAATCGTCATATAAAAATGAAGGGGCCTTACAAAGCTAATTTCATACTGAACTTTAATTTTTTGCAAAATTGGGTAATGGAAGGATCACATATACAGGGTGGTCCACAAAAAACTGACGACCCAACATTTTATAATTCCAATTTTCTAGTTAGCACCCCTTAGACCCAGGAGATGACAGAAATCTTAGTTTCATTAGATTTGATTTGTCATCTCCTGGTTCTAAGGGGTGCTAACTAGAAAAGTTGGACTTCAAAAATGTTGGGTCGTCAGTTTTTTGTGGACCACCCTGTACGTGGGTGTGTGTCTTACATGCCCTCGCTCTCATTTTTACGTCATAAGAGGATGCAGAAAATTAATTCAGTATAAACAAAATCTGACAAAACAAAACTGTCAAGATAAATTCAAGTATAATTGTTTTAGCAGTTTCGGTTTATCAGATTTTCTTTGTATTGAATTAATGTTTTGTCCCCTCTTATGCTGAAAACGTTAAGGACTTTATAAAAATAACTTCATGTTCAAGATTGTCTGTATTTGTGGAGAAGTTGGCTGTACAAAATCTTAGTAGTATTTATTACATTAGCAATTACATAATTATGCTTCCCTTAATCTAACCAGCAAAAGGTACTAAAAGGGTGGAACTAAATCTGTTTCCTTCAGCATTTAGCAATGAGTAGAAAAATATTTTTATCATAAATTACCTTAATAGTAGCAGCAGCTACGAAAATAAATTCACACCTAGTTTACAACTGAAAAACGTTAAGCCGTGCCATTAATTGACTTTTTAGTTGCCTTGAAAATATATCTCCTTCTCAAAATGCTGTTCAATTTAGAGAAATTAAATCGAAGGTGTCATTCCGCCTCCATCATACAAAAGCCGAAGCGGAGCGGTAAACTCACCTTTTCTTCTCTACCGTTGCGCTGTTCACATCGCTCCTCGACTATTTTTCGTCCTCGTCCTTATGCCGCGGACAAAGGGTGCTCCTAAGGACAGCTCCGTCCTCCCTCCGCTTCACCAGCTTCGACAGACCCATCCCCTGCGGATATGGTTGAAGTTTTGGATGTCTGAGGATCGTGAATCACTCGATTCCGCTCTTCCTCTGGCTAATCCGTTCCTTTCCGAGGCCTCCGTTCCCCCTGCCACTACGGTCGGGACCTCTCCGTTCCCTTGCAGACAGACGGTCCGCTTACAAGACGTTCGTTCCATCAGTGATGAACTTGCAAAGGCAAAGGAACATTATGCTCGCTTATTGCTTCGACTAAAGCTCGGATATTTGCAGCCAAGCTGGCGTCCTCCTCTGCTCCGCAGCTGACACCACTGGATTTGTCACTGTCCCTCGATACCGCCGTTCCCCTTGGTTCCTGGCCAGGGCGGCTCATGTCATCGTTGCATTTGGGCGGTGCACGGACCAGTTTGGATGGACGACGTTCCTCATCCTCGGCTCCCTTCCCTTCTGCGCAGCCTTCTTGGATTGGGCCGTTTCACTGCTTACTGTCGGCTTGCGCCTTCCTTCCCTACAACATTAAATGCTGTTGTTTAATCAAATGGGTATTGATATCCCTCCACGCCGTGACCATCTGCGCATCCTACTGCGCAGCCCTCTTTTCTGTTATATACTCTTAACGATGCAGTCCACTCGTCTTTCCTCGACCTTCGTCCTATGCGGCTGTGCAGTACGCTGCCCCTCAACTGATCCAATCCTCGTGTCCACCCTTAACACACGTCCATTCCGGCCTCCAGGTTCCTCATGTCATCCCTCGTTTTCCCCTACTAGACCTCAGTCTGGTAACGGGGGAAGGAATGGGGGGGGGGGGGCACACTTGCACCCCTTAGGAACTCCAGCATCTTGTCACTAACTACAAACATTGAATCATTTCTCCTAGGTTGCTCAAGACGACGTGATTGCCTTGAGCTACTCCGCACTCCATCCTCTTCTTCAGTCCGCTGGACCAGCAGGCTTTGCCATCCCATCGGACGCGTCCTACTCATCCTCAATCTCGGGATGACTTCTACTAGGATGCTTTCTGCCTCCAAGGATCTCCCGGTTGAAGCTTCGCTCCCGGCCACCTTCATTGCAACCTTAGGAGCAGCTGGACCAAGAGCCAATCCATCCTCTCCTAGAACAAGGATACATCCGCCTTCAAAGAAGTACTATACCACCGGTCAGGACGCTTTCCTATCCAGCGGTCCTCGGCGATCCGACAGCCGCTCAATCCGCCATTTGCTGTCTTCCCAGCACTGCTGTTCTTCTTTCCATGGTAAGCAACCAGGGGTGCTTTTCATAGGGGCCGGTCCATTAAGGAACGCATTCCTTAC
The DNA here is from genome assembly GCA_023313725.1 of Lithobius niger. Lineage (NCBI taxonomy): Eukaryota > Metazoa > Arthropoda > Chilopoda > Lithobiomorpha > Lithobiidae > Lithobius > Lithobius niger. Next base: position 227,900 of record JAHWFP010191823.1, on the reverse strand, counting down.
ATTTCGCAAGCACCCTCCTCCAGTCAACCATCCTTTCCACTTGGTGGTCATACAGTTAACGGACGCATGCATTCCCGTCCGTTCCCATCTTTACCTTCACCTGCTACTACTGTTCCTCTTGGCTCCGCGGACAAACTAAGTAATAAAACCTGCCAATTGAGGCATTAAGAGTCAGACCGGGCTATCCCGCACCAAACTAATTTTGAGATATTTATGCGTAAAGTTACAGTTGGCTCACGTCATTGAAAGTATTATTACAATAAATTTTATAATTGTAAATGATTATCTGGACTTTTTTCAAACTAAATGCGAAAAAAATTTTTTTTTTATTTCAAATCTGTGCATCCAGCCATGCCTCAACACAACCTGATGTGGGATGGCCCACAATGACTCTACTTACGAAGGGATGGCCCATTCTGATTTTTGCAAATTAGAGTGCAAGTGGTGATATCTGTGGGCCATCCCACATTATAAAAATGTTAGAGTTTGATTCAGTGCACCAATTTTTTACCTAACAAGTTGAAATATTGTTTATTGATCTATAATTCAAAAGAATACAAATCAGCATAAAAATAAAAAATGATTTAGGCCTATATTGTAAAAGTTATCAACTGATAATAAACTTAATAAACTTATGTTTCAGCTGCTAGCTCATCTTCTTCCAAAAGTCCCCCATCCCTTGCTCTTACGTCACTTTGTAGTTCACGATAAAACTGATGATGGATCGGTGGAATGTAATCCAGCAGTGAGATTAAATCATTGTGTTTGGGTACTGTTATTTTCCTGCCATTTGGAAACAGAGTGGGCATTGTCTGCAGTCCAACTTGAAGTTGTCGTTGCTGCACGTTACCACCAATCCTGGATAAATCCACGCAGCGAAAGGGAGCACTAGCGTTGCATGTTGTCTTGAAGAAGATCTTTTTTGGTTCATCTTTTCTAAACTGCAACCACTGAATTTTGAGCCACTCAACTTTCTCACCGTCTGTGTCGACTTTACGGTTTACTATGGCTTTTTCAAGTTGCTTTGTAGTTATTATGTCATCCTTTCCCATCTCGGTGACAATAAATGGTTTGTTTTTGTCTTTTGCTGATTTCACCAATTCAATCCAGTGAGATGGCACAAAAATTTCTGTATTTCGTGCCTTAGCCTTTTCAATTACGCCAAAATCACGGTCACAGTCCATGTAGCTATGCCCACTCACAAAATATTTTTGGTCAACTGTTTTTATGTTGTACAGTGGATTTGCAACAATATGCATCCAAAATAGAGAAATCTTAATGTTCCGGTTTTGACCGCCACAAGTGTCAGCATATGCTATAATGTGCTCCTTTGTGGAATTAACCACAATGTGCTTCATTATACACGAAGCTATTTCGTCAGGACCACGACTACCTTTACTCTCGTCCCACATGTACATAAAGCCTTTGCCAGACTGGTCGTGTATTCCGAGGTTATAAACCCAAAGTTGTCTCTTATAATAAACCACACTCGTTGTAAGCACAGGCGTTGGCAATGTACGTTGCAGGTCATAGCAAAATGTTGTGACATTTTCACTACTTGCTGCTAGTCTGACATCACTGTTATAAGAGGTTCGGCTTGCCTCTGCTTTGCGCAAATGAAGTTCCTTCACATCTTTTATTTTCTGCAGCTCATTGGTGTTATTACTCATTTCAGCAGCTTTTATTTTAATTTGAAGGCTGTCACAAGTTTTACATGTATCGGTTAGAGGGGGGTGAAAGCTTATATTAAATTCTTTTCTGAAAATGTCGCGGAATTTCCAGTCTGAAACTGGATTCTTGTTTTCCTTCTGACATGCTTCTTTGTACAAATCATACAACAACGCTTTTGTTAATCCTGGGGCAAAATACTTTCGATCAGTCGTTTTTGCTCGGGTGTAGTGAGATTCGTATACGGGAATTTTGTTTATAAAATTTTTCACATGCTCAAATGCAGCTGCTGGGGTTTTAATGCCCGGTTCGTGGTGACCCCTTTTATCATTTGCAGGCTCCCCTTTCGCATGTTTGCTGAGAGCCCTATCTATCCTACCATTGCTTACTTTAAAGGTCTCCAAGAAGAATGGTTTGCAGACCTGAACATCTATTCCCTCACGATTCTTTAAACTATAGACACGTGTTTTGTTTTTTGGTCGTGGTGCATTAGCTGCCGATGGTGGCTTGCGTTCACGTCTGTCACGAGGATCTTTTCTTCCTATATTATTCACTCCTACTGAGCCAACAATGAAAGCATTCTGGGATTCCCAACTATTTAAAGATCGAAACTGCGAAAAAAGCACCTTCCTCTGTTCATAAGGTATGCTTTTATAACAATTTTTGGCACAGCCACAGTCAATGTCTTTCACTTTCTTCTCTGCAATAATCCTGCCTGTTGTGCTTTGATATTCTTTACCTTCATTTAGTAATTTTCTCCTTTTGTTGGCTTTCCAATTGTTTGGATTAGCAACTCTAGATCGGCGTCGTTTACCAGATTCGGCTGTATTGTTGTCTGCCTGGACTGAAGTGGTTTCACTGTCTAACACTGCAGCGTTATTTTCTTGATTATTAGGATTCGTTTCTACATAAATAAATAAAAAAAGAAAAAATAACCTTTATTTATGGCATAATATACTACGGTAGTGTATTTATGTTATTTTAATTATTTATTGGAATTCAGGAAACCAAATTATATTAATATTTTGACTAGGAGTAGAACGTGATGTTCCTTTGTTTATGTGAATTCGTAAAAAAAACATAGTGGGCCATCCCACGTAACATGCGTTTACAGACAGAATGTACTTACAATGAATGAAAGAAAACATCACATACCTCTAATTTCTGAAGATTCTAATTCTTGAACTTCATCTGAATCGGATGGCATCCATTCAGAGCCGCTGTCTTTGGTAGAATCATCAAATTCTGGATCGTTTTGCTCCATTGCAAGCAGGAGTTCCTGGCAAGACGCCATGTTGAGCGTGGAATTATGGGAAAAAGTGGGATGGCCCACTCTGTTTCTTTGTTAGTCAGGATATTCCGTAAAAACAGAACGGTTTTCTCGATGCACATGCTTATAGCATTGTCAGAACGTGTTAGCTTGTTTAAGACAGATGGGTGCTGTCATCTAGTAACAGATTTCGTAACTAACTCATTTTTTTTTAAAATGTGGGATGGCCCGCTCTGACTCTTAACGCCTCAATTCACTTCGCAAGCGTTCCTGTACACCGGTCCTCCTCGGCCTGCAGTCATTCCGACCCTGCGTTCTGCCTGCACGAATCAGTCTACAGTTCCCCAAGCTCAATTTCCGGACTTTGGATGCGTTCCTCACAGGACGCTGTTCACACCTCCCATTACCCGTCGTTACCCCTCCCGTTGTTACCCCTCGTTCCCCTGGCTCAGGGGAAGGGAGGGGTTCTTACTCCCATTCGGAGCAAAAGTATCACGTTCCTCATCACCCTTCCTTACCCTTACTAGGTCTTGTCTATAAGGCAGAGACAGGAAAGGACGCTTACCACCACATTAGGTAATGTATTTTCTTCTTCCCCTAGAATCACCAGCATTTACTATCGCTCTCTTGTCACGGACAGCGTTCTGTTCCTCGCAGTTGGTCCACCTCGACTTCGAACCAGCACCTGACCTTTTAAGACATCTCCCGCAAACCTCGCCCGCTCCCAAGACGAAAGCGTTCCTCCATCCCACGTTCCGCATCCCGCGGGACGAGCATTCCTCCATCCACGTTTGCATCCCATGGGACAAGCGTTCTTCCATCTCGCTTTCCGCATCCCACGGAACGAGCGCTTCTCCATCCACACTCTGCATCCTACAGAATGAGCATTCCTCCCACAGTACCATTGTTCTTTTGCGACAAGCTAAGGGAACGCCTTGGGATGGTTCCTTACCCATGATCCTTACGAGAAGAATAGCCAGAATCGCCAACAACGTTCCGTCCCGTCCTCCAAGCCAGATTAACCTAAGGACGATTGGACAGTCACAAAACCGCCAGACCCTGATCCACCTCCAGTGTCACGTTCCGCATTATCCTCTCCTTCCCGTTCCCAGGGCTGAGGCCATAGCCGTTCTTTGGACCGTCTCTCCCCTCCAGATAAACTACAACGTTCCTCCTCTTGTCCTTGCAACAGGGGACGCGATAATTACTGGCGCTTTACTGCCCCCACAAGAAGTAAGGGGACGTCTTCGGTTCCATGTCAAAGCTTGGCAGAGGATAACCTTCGAATCAATCTTTCAATAATTATAAAAGGCTTCAAGCCAAAGTTTTCCCCCCAAAAAAAACCTTTGTGCAGGACCCAACCTAGGAACTAGTAGTACCAGCCCCACTAAACAAGCGTTCCTCCTACCACGCTCCGCATCCCATGGGACGACCGTTTCCCCCCATCCCACGTTCTGCATCCCACGGAGCGTCGAAGCCCATCCGCCGAGTACGCTCCCAACTTTTCCTCCCTTTTAGCAATAAGGTTGGCACCACTTCAATCCGCATGATCGCCACCTGGCTAAAGAGTGTCATCGTCCAAGCCTACAAAGCACTTGACATAAACTGTGTCCCTGAAAGCATCAGAGTAACGGCCCACGATCTTCGTGCAATTTTCACATCCTGGGTTTATTACAGCAACATCCCCTTCACCGAAATAATGGAGGCTGCTTCCTGAAGACTTCCACGGTCTTCAAGTCCCATTACCTCCGGGACATGTCCATCAAGCTGAGGGACTTTAACGTATCGGGCAATTTGTTAGTGCCCGACGTATACTTTAACCCCTTTTACACACTGAATTTTCTGTGAAAGGAACCGGTCGCTACCTGAGGGGACTTGAGTCAAATGGCCCCCGCCACCTTGACAAAGTCTATGGGATTGCTATAAAAAGGGTAATGTATATTTTCAAGGCAACTAGAAACTCCAAAATACCAGTATTACCTGGTTGATTTTGGTTTCTATTGCCTGTTGAAAATATACACTACCTTGCCCTTGCCCTCCTCCCCTCTTGTCACCATTTGGGCACAATAGAGGTCCGAAAAGGTGAGCTTACCGTGCTCCGCTTCCACTTTTATATGACGCAGTAACCTGCGCAGTAGGTAGCGAACCGGAAGTACAGCTTCGATTTAATTTCTCTAGATTGAACAGCACTTTGAGAAGGAGAATGGTATAAAAAAGGTAATGTATATTTTCAACAGGCAATAGAAACCAAAGTCAACCAGGTAATACTGGTAACTTTGGAGTTTTCTGTGGCACTATTATTTTTTCCTACAATATTAGAAAATAACCCAACTCTTAGCTGAAAATATAAGTTTGTTGTAGGTAGGACGGACGACGGTGTCGCTATTAATTATGGCAGGAGACACACTAGCATAGGATTGTTGTACTTTTTTTTTGTCCTAGTACTGTCTACTAAGAGTCACTGCCTGAGGCACCTTTAATAGATATGTTGTGATTTAAAGCTTGTAATAGTGTAAATAAAAACGGGAAAAGTTTGTGGTATGCACTGAACACCTCATTTGTCACTACACCTTACAATCAGTTGTCAAGGTTATGCGGCAAGAACTTTAGATGTAAACTGGCTACAGGGCATAGGACCAGGAATGCAAGCCCAGAACAAAAAACTTCAATGGGAAAAGTCGGTTACAGTAGCTCAGTTGCTGCTTTAATAGTTGGGCTGAGATACGCAGTAACATATCGACCGATGTCAAGGTTTTGTTGGAAGTCTAGCATAACTCGTCTCTTCTGAAAGAAAAGAAAAATTAATGGTTTAAAAATGAATGGAATGGCTGTATAGGTAGAGGAGTGAATTATCAAAATAATGTGAGAAGATACATGTATAACAAAGTACACACAAAACAATGATGTTCAAAATCCGTTTTATTCAGTAATCATCAAGCGGTAAACTCCTAATTATGTATTTTTTTGTACCGATAATGTTGGGAAGGGTGGGAAATGTCTTGAAACACTTTACCATGTGTGAATAAGCATAACATCGTTTGTTGGCCATTAAGTAAATTCTTTGGTGATTAATAGTTGCAAATTATTTGTCTTGAAACTTTTGATGAGACTTACTTGAAGCATTCAGAACAGTTGCACATCCAGGAACGTGTTAGTGATTTTTCATGCTTTTAAAAAGCATAATTTGAGAAATTTTCTTATGGCAACAAATTTCGTACTTCTGTGTTTAGCTTCAATAAGAGTAATTTTTCACACTTTTGGAGTGGGGAGTGGGGGAGAGGAAACACTGGCTCGGAGAACGAATTTGGGTAGTTGAAAGCATTGTAATATAAACAAGCGTTATCTTTTTGAGGTGAAAAAGAGGGACCTTCTGATGTCATTAGGAAAAAAATCTAAAGTGCTTGCATTTTCTCAGTTTTACTGTAACTAATCTTGGTATTGGGAGGGCATGTGCCCCCTTTTCTCCCCTCTCTTGAGTGCGCCACTAATTCATAACCACAGTGGGAGAAATGACATTTTATGCCTAAATAAACTGACTCCGTAGAATTAGCACCTATAAGTCGTATACAGTGTTTATCAAATATCCCATGCACTTGGGAAAACTTCTTGGTTTTGAAATTACTTACACGCCAGCTTATATGTACGTTAATCGTAATTCTGGTTTAGATATAAGGCAGCAATTAATGAAATGAGCATATGGTTATCCGGAAGTGATGTGGAATTCCCTGCACTTGCCGGCATAGTTATGCAAGAGAAAAGTCCTCATCTGGGGTTGGGTGCAAAATAGAGATTAGCTTTAAATGCACAAGTTACCGTCAGAGAGAACTTTCTAAATGACTTAAATTTACTTTTATTTTGGCGCTTCTATCTGGCATTACGGACAATTAAAAAAAAATGATTGATACATGTTGCAGTGCATTTAATCATGATGGTGATCTTTTTTATTTTTTTTTCAGGGACTTGACAACATGGGGGTGGGTGCGAGACCTTTCTCAACCCCTGACCGCTTGTGTTTCTCCTCCTCTCGAGGATTTGACAGCTACAGGTTCTCTATGGCCAACTTGGAAGGTAATTAATTATTCCTGTTTGATTTTGAACCTACTCTCTGTGGATTTAGATCAGGAGCAAAGCACTCGTTTAAGAGCCAAGCTAATTTATGTTTTTATTTAGTTTTAATGCATATGTTAACAAGAACCTAAGACTGATACCATTACTTGACATAAAAAAAAGAAAGTTTGTATCCTTGTGAATTTTCACACCCATGCAATCAATACATTGACCTACGATTTCACTGCAATCCCCGTTAGCTAACAAATTACAATTATAATCAAGACTTTTGGGGGGACAGTAACCGTCTTGACAGTAGGCCTCTTCCACTAATGATGGTGGAAATAGTCTACTGGTAGTCAGGGGAGGTGGGGCTATAGAACATTGATTTACACCAAAACTCTTTGCTACGGGTTTAGCACTCACTACCTTTTCCTGTAGAAAGGTGTGGATATGTACTGGTCTTACTAAAAGCTAGCTTTGAAATAAAAATAAATAAAAAAAAGTTACGTCCCCGCTGCTAGCCAAAAACAAAATTGGTCACCGCTTACATTTTTGCAAGAGCGTTTCAACTATCAGGTTGTCCCTTTTTCTTTTCGACAACTATCGTGTAGATATTCTTTAGCAAGTGAGCTACAGAACTGAGTTAATGCGACATTTATAAATCGCTTAAACCTACTGGAAGCTTTGTAAGTTATTGCATTACCTGTAAATAATGAGCTGTTGTGTAGGGAATATTTTGCACAATTTACAGAAAAACAGATAAATTGTAACATGGTCTATGCCTGAAACCCACATTTTCAATAGAATCATGCATGGTTGGATGATTTAAAATCATTGATTAAAAAATCAGTTTCTAGTTGCCTTGAAGATATCATTACCTTTTTTATAGCATTCTCTTTCTCAAAATGCTGTTCAATCTAGTGAAATTAAATCGAAGATGTCCTTTCGGTTCGCTTCCTACTTCATATAAAAGTCGAAGCGGAGCGACAAGGCTCACCTTTTCTTCTCTAGCCGCTGAGCTTTTACTTCTATCCCGCTGCGTTCCTCCATTCACGTTCCGCATCCCACGGAACCATCGTTCCTCCATTCCCGTTCCGCATCCCATGGTACATCGTTCTGATGTACTTGGTCTCACTAGGAACGACAGCATCACGTTCTTCACGACCCTTCCTTCCCCTTACTGTAAGGAAGAGACAGGAAAAGATGCTTCTCACCACATTAGGTAATATATTTTCTTCTTCCTTTGGGACACCAGCGTTTACTAATGTTCTCTTGTCACGGACAATGTTCAGTTCCTCGCAGTTGGCCCGCCTCGACTTCGGACCAGCATCCTGACCTTTCAAGAGCTTCTTTCCCCCCTCTGAACTTATAAACTAAGGAAAATAGCACTCACCTGTCCGGTATCACCTACGTCCGGTTCGCATTCTTCGGTCCCCCAGTACTTTCAGGATTACAGCATACTGGCGATGTTACACTACAGTTCCGCCGGTTCCGCCGGCACGGTTCCATGGTTCCCCCCACTATCTTCAATTCGCCTGACTCGTCGATTATTCCAACCACAGCTCTGAACAAGTGCTGTTGGTTTTCACCACACCACGATACCACCCTACGTTCCGCCATCCGTTTAGGCTGGTTACGTATGGCACCACCCATACCGCCGTTCCACATTGGCATCATGCTCTTCAAGACCTGTAGAAGCTCGCATTAATTACAGACAAGACTCACTGATCCATTGTTACTTGAGTCAACCCTCCCTCGCCGAGCAACTTTCCTTGGCATTCCAGAGGAAGCCTCGGCGTTCCGCCTCCGCATTCCGCCTCCGCATTCCGCCTCCGCATTCCGCCACCACGTTCTGCATGCGCCTCCGCCGGTTGGATGGTTGACGCGCTCAGCGCCAACCATGTTGTTGGCCCCTTTGAAACCCTCTCTTTAGTGCTGTAGTGGTTCTCGGCTTACCCACCGATAGGGCTCACTAGATCCCTCTTCACCTTTAGTCATCCGCATCCTCTTCAAGGATACCACCTCCGCCTCTGTCCTCCAACTCCACTGTTCCTACCGCCGCTAGGTTCCCCGCATCAAGCAGCCGACACGCCATTGACGCATTTCATACCAATAGCTTCGCTTCATCTTCAGAACGTTGTGCCACACGCTGCACGTTCAACCGATCAGTCCCCACGAACCAGGACCGCTCTACTGACGTTCCCCCAACCATTCCGCCACTCCGCTCCTTTCATTCCTCGTTCCTCGATCTGCTTGGACCTTTACTTCTCGTTCCGCTGACCACGCAATAACTCACAAGCGCTCTCAAGGTTACCTGCAGCTCGTCCTCCACGATCCGCATCTTCAGTCCTCCCGGGCCTCCCGGTGTCAAGGAACGCTAAGTTCTTAGACTACCTGCAAACCAGGATTCCTTGCAGACTCTACAACCAATGCCTGAATCCTTCCTGTCCCAACAGTCAACTCCGCCCTGGCCTTCCAACACGACCGTCGCGTCTCCGATCCAAACAAATAGCAACCAAAAAAAGACAACAATCAACATCTACTAATCATTTGCGACCCCTCAGCACGGAACTCTGTCAACAGATTCACCAATACACCATTCTTTTGCGTCCCCTTTCAAAGCACCAACTCAAGACGGTTTTCCATTATCTGATTCCACGTCAGGGGACTGGGGAAAAGGGGAACGGGGCAACCAACGTCCGGCTCCTGGCACATTGGTACGTATGTACCGTCCCCTTCCCAACTTCAATAACTTGCCTTCCTCCTTGACCGCCTTCAGCCTGTTCCGCTATCACGACTCCTTCTGCTTACACGGTTTCTCAGCCGTATATTCCGCATTCCGCTTCAGCACTCCACAGCAGAGCTACCAATACCACCTATACAAACTTTGGATACATCACAACGACACAATCCGCCAGCATGCATCCTTCGCTGAATAGCCACACCAGTCCAGTCCGTTCCCCCTTTCAAGGAACAGGACGGCGGTTCCTCACTCTTCCTACTCACGAACATTCAACAAAGTCGACAACCCGTCCTCCTTCAGGTCCCGAGAATGACGAAAGGGGCAGGGACAATCATTGGTAGGTTTAGCATTCCTCTAGCCTTTACTGTACCAACCTCTAAGAAGTTGCGACAAATCCTCATTTCTGACACAATGAATACACCAAGAACCTGGTTACGGCTGCCAATATTAGACCTAATCTGCACAGTTCTAGGTTCCCCTCTGGTTTCCCATAAGCAACATTTTCTATCCCTTGTCCTCTGGGCTAGGTAGAACCAGCACTATCCACCCGACCAGCGTTCTGCTACTCTCAAACTACGACATCTTAAAAAGCAATAGGTCCTTGCTTAGGTCACGGCACGTTCCTACACCCGAACCCCAAGCACTCCGATTATGCAAGTGGCTCCCATCACTCGGTTCCTCGAGCAACTGGAACCTTTGCGGACATGGCCCTCTGCATCGCCTCCCGTACTGACCACGCCTTTACAACAGCCACCAGCTTACACTAGCTTCATTGGTACATCCAGGAAAAAGTCAACACCCTTCCCCCCCCCCCCCCCAGACCAGAGTTACTCCGTTCGCCAGCGACTTGCGGGAATCTACTTTCCTAGTTTCCCAGTCCGCCCGACTGCCCCCGTTTCAAGGCAGCAGGTGATGATAACTTACTCAATAACTATAGGATACCCTCACTGATCCATTCCTTCCAGACCGACAAGCCTCGACTCCACAGGCAGTTTCAAAATTAGGACCTCTCCATTGTGCTCGCAGCACTCCTATCTCCATCTTATGTATACAACAGATCATTTCTCCTAGGACGATCGCCACACGTGGTCGTTCTTTAAAGCAACCCCATTCGACTTTCCACTCCCTGGATTCCATGTTCCCATTCCGGATACCGCCGTTCCGCTGATGGAGGATACTTTCGTTCCTACCTAATCAGCAGCCGTTCCGCTCCCGACTGGTACTTCAGAACCATTGGAAAATCTACCCGTTCCTCCTGTCATGGACAGTTTCTTTACCCGTTCCGGTTCATTTTATTCTGAAAACTTCCAACATCCTTCGCGATGATTACGAACAAGCCTTTTGCCCTGTTTGTAAGATCCGTCTCTACCTCACCCAAGTCACAACCCATAAACTACGTTCCACTTCCACCTACTTGGGCATATCACAGCAGGGTTCCTATTACGGCACCAACATCATGGAGGCAACGTCCTGACATTGTCCGACAATTTTTATCTTTCACTACCTCCGAGACACGTCTCGTCACGCTGCTGAACAGTACTGAATCGGGTCTTTTGTTGCAGCCCGATGAGTAGTCGGGCTTTGCACACTTGGATATTCTGTGTAGGGAACCGGTCGCTACTGAGGGAACTTGAGTCAGATGGCGCCCGCCACCTTGACAAAGTCTATGGGATTGCTATAAAAAAGCTAATGAATATTTTCAAGGCAACTAGAAGCTCCAAAATACCAGTGTTACCTGGTTGATTTTGGTTTCTATTGCCTGTTGAAAATGTACATTACCTTTGTCCCGCCCTCCTCCCCTCTTGTCGCCATCTGGCCACAATAAGGTTCGAAAAGGTGAGCCTTGTCGCTCCTCTTCGACTTTTATATGAAGGAGGCTGCACAGTAGGTAGCGAACCGGAAGGACATCTTCGATTTAATTTCTCTAGATTGAACAGCATTTTGAGAAGGAGAATGCGATAAAAAAGGTAATGTATATTTTCAACAGGCAATAGAAACCAAAATCAACCAGGTAACACTGGTATTTAGGAGTTATTAAGTGTGTAATTTTACCTGTGAGGAGAATAGAAACCACCTTTAACAGAGTTCGTCCACGGCCTTGAATTCCTTGAAAAGCCTTAAATTTCAAAACCAAAAATTGCATTTTTTTTGTAAGAGGTTTGAAATAGTCTTGAAATTTTGTTAGCCTACTATGTTTGATGAAATACAGTCAGTTTATGCTTAAATTAATAAATAAAAAAAAAATAGTTCGTCAGCCTAATGCTTATCTTCTGTTATCGACACGACGTGCAGCCTTCATTCGTAATCACGTTTAAGTGCGGTATTGGAAACGCACCTTGTCCTGTGATGGGGGCAAAATAAATAACTTTTTAATGGTGTTTATTCAATTATATGTAGAGTATAGGCTAGCAAAAAAATTGAATTTATTTTAAGGTACTTTTTAACAATTTTGTTGGCAAAACGGCTCCTGAAATTGGCTTCGCATTGGCCTTGAAAAGCATTGAATAGGCCTTGAATGTGGTTTCGTCTCTGGTGTACGAACCCTGCTTTAAAAGTTACTTTTGACGGTTTTTATTTTCTAAGAAATTCACTGCTGTTTGAAAGCTTTATTAAGCGTTGCAAAAAATTCTATAAATATATGGAAATTTTTAAATAAGTGATAGTTACGTTTCCGTTTATAAATGAAAACTCCCTCTAAAGCATTGTTAGCAACAGAAAAATCTTGTGTGTTTACTATTAAACTTGCGGTTACAACACAAAACACACAATTAATAACCTGAAACTGAATAGATGGCTATGTTCTTCTGGTTTTAAATAAGATTTTAATTGGAATAAGATTGGTAATGTTTTGATTGTTATGTGATTGTTTTGATTCAACAAGTTTGGTGAAATGACGATGCAAAGTCTACCACATCCTGTTATTTAGGATAAGTGATAAAATCGCTGTCATTCTGGCAAAGACACCCTAAGAAAACTGGCCAAAATTGCTTGACAATATGTCGCAAACCTGCACTCGGGGAAAATAGAAATAGGCTCTCAAATAGCGTAAAATGCTTTAGCTTCCAGGGCTGGGCCCTGTACCCAGCTATGGAAGCTTAAACGCTCCCCCAAACCTCCTAGCTGGATTTGTTGGGTCCCTCCAAAAGTTCTTTCCTCGCTGCATTACTGTATGGATCAATGACAGGTACAGGTAGTTCACATTGCAGTATTTGAAGTTGAAAAGGTTTTTTCTTGAAACTCTCCTTGCATGTGCCAAAACTGGTTGGCAAAATAGAACGGGGTGGGGTGGGGGGGAGGCAAAACATTTTTCATGAGAATATTTTACATTCTTGTTACCAGACATTTTGCCAGATTTTGTTTTTGTGGTACTGTTTAACTGAGTTTAGTTTTTTAAAAAGAAGTGGTTAAAACAAAATACAGTAATCTGATTTAAATCAAATAAATCTTGATTTAAAAAACAATCTCAGTTGTTATGTTCTTATGATGTTATCTTACTCTCTCTAAATTGGTGACTAAAAATATCCAATTATAGAACCGTTTATTTTTTAAATCTTGATGTTGTTGATAGTCGTAGGGTAGAAACCTTCTGCAGTGTTCTTTGTTTACACTAGAGCTACTTTGTAACCTTGAGAATGTCAGATACAGTAATTGGCTCAAGTTTTACAGGGTGGATTTTTTTTTTGTTGGGGCCAAAGGCGTTACTGCATAATTGGCCGAAAATTCAACCAAGCATTGCAGTTGAATGGGAAAGTTAGTTGTGTATGTATGGGTGTGTTTTATGTTCGCAACATGAAATTTAAATTAGCTTGCATGTCGCCCGAACCAGAGCATGTACGTGCGCGCATGCAGGTTCAGCATCTCTTATTTTGCTGTAGACAATACAAGTAATATGGTTACATTATGAGTCCTATAATATGCCTATGGAATTAACGTTGCTATTCTCAGATTAGCCTATTTAATCTCTTTCACAAAATCTTCATAATTGATAATATCCCTTTTTGTTTTCCTGTCAATTACTCATCTCAAGTGGAACAATGGGTCAAATAAAAGTGTTGAGTGTGAAAGTGAACAGAATTTCTAGCTAAGTCTAAAATATAAATAAAGTTGGGTTGGTGTAACCCGACGCTCCTTTTTTTTTCTTTTAATCCATTTTTTAAAATGTCTTTATCAGAGTTTTTATGTGGCCTATGGTCAGTTTTGGTAAGCGATAATCTCGTTTCTTATAAGCGGTGCCATTATTTTGGGTTTTAGCGTACTACTATGGAAGCAACACGGCATTACTGTACAAAAACTAGGCTCTAAAATGGAAACCAAATAAAAAATTTGGTTACCATTATAGTTTGTCTTAGAAAAAAGTTGTGATTGGCTATTTTCACTTGTTAAAAAAAACACCAATTAGTGTTAGTTTAAACAATGCTCATCTGCCAATAATCAAAGAAAAGGTGCTCTCCACCATTCCTGCCTAAACACCCTAGTTTTAATTTCAATGATACTGTACTGTAACTTGTTTTTCCTTGCAACACAAAACTGAAATTTGCATAGAATTTAGCAGTGGAACACCATGGTGAAAAGAAATTAAAAAAAACTATGTGAAAACGGAGTGAAAACAACGGCTTACGCCTAGCTTGGGCTACAGTCCTGTACCATATTGCAAAAATCTACGACAAAGGTGTAAATGAAAGCTCCCAATGAAAACATCCAATCCCTTCATAAGTTAGTATTCCCAACAGAAATTAGTTTATTTTTATAATAGGTGCAAAATGAAGTTGAAGCATTTTTTACACTATACAAGTATACATAATTATAATACAAAGTATAAGAATGTTTATAAGTCGGGATATGTCTGGCGATCATATTCTTGTTCCAGCTGAACCATCAAGTAAAGAGAAAACATCCTTTTGCCTGCTAGAAAAATAATTAAGAAACCTTATTTTTATTTTGCATCACAATTAAGCTATGCATTTTGTAACATTTCGAGCCATATATGTGGTACCAAGAACCATACTCTATAGTTTCCTCGATAATATGATGTGAACCAACAGGATTTGACATATTCATGAGCTCACGATTGAAGAGGGATATCACTGACTGATAACTATTCCATGCTACTGTGGCATCATCTACCGTTTGTTTATTACTCAGCTTTGCAGCCAGCGAAAAATGTTTAATAAAAAAATAAAAATAGGAAAAATAAATAAAACTGGTGTAAGGTTAACATTTGTAAATGAACCTTCTTGTAAAATAATTCTTAAATAAATCTTAACCTGGTAAAAGTTAACGATACACTGAACGTTTGATGGCTCCAAGGTAGAATCTTAAAGAAATTTATTCACCTTTAAGGCTTGTGGAATGACGACTAGTTCTTGTGCCTGTGCAGTTCCTTGAAACTGATGAGGCAACGTTCCAAAAGGTGTGGCTATTTCTTCAAGCAGTTTTGCGCCTTAATGTGTTAGCTTGGAGAGCAACCTTTACTCGGGAGATCGATAGCTTTCCTTATCTGCTGTATTCTGGCTAAGCTATTTATTATGCGGTACTAAACCTTTGCTGGTCTACAAATTTTGTTCGCTCTAAAATTCAAATGCAATCCTTTCAGTTAATTAAATGTTCATTCAATATATGCTAATTTTACTTCTGTTTAAACTTGATAGGAAATTGTAGTGGATTAAAGGGAAGGAGAGGAAGTGGCAAGAGTAGTCAACTTTAGTTTGCGCTACATTCCCTGAATAAGCTAGTCAGCAGATGTTTAGCTTGAGGAATGAGGATGTGCTGTCACGCACAGCAATATTACCGAGTGAATTTTTAAGCACCCTTTATGGAAAATAAAACAAAGGAGCATATTGCCTTAGCTAAGAGCCCATTCATCCCATTGACTTGCTAGTCTTTAACAATAGTTCTTGCTGTTAGCAATGGTTCTTTGATGGGAATTTGTTTGCTCAGTCAGCATGCATGGATGGTGTTGTCTCTTTTTTTTTTTTTTTTTTTTTAGTTTTTAACCGCTACACTAGACAATTATGGTAGATTTACATTGTAAGTTATCTACATAATTACGTGCCGTAATGTTAGACAATAGGAGTTTAAATTTTGTATCTACGACCACTTTTCCAATACAAAAAAAGTATAAAATGGATTCAGTTGCTTTGTCAAATGCATCAATCATCTGAGCATGAGTAAATTGACTTTCATATTGATTTGTCCAGTGTATCTCCATAATTTACAGAAAATGTGTCGGGTCACTACAGCTGCACAGGTAGTAATTGCATTTTTCCACTGTATTTGTTTTCTCATTAAATTTAGTTATGCCTATCCAGTAATAAATGTAGGTCCAAATGATCACAGTTCGTATTGGTATCCTTGCATGTTCCTCCTGTGGTGGATATTCCTTGAAAGTTATAGTTTTTGTGAAAACTTCCAGCAACAATTGCATCTTAACAGGATTATCTTTATTGTAATTGCAGACAGCCAGGATGTTGAATTGGATGCCATTATTGGAGAATTGTGTGCGTTGGAAACCCAGTTTGACCATGAAATAGGTGGCAAAAGAGGACATCATCGAACGGGTAGTTCGGTGTCACAGGGAAGTGGGGGCATGGCACCCCACTTTTCAGGTCACAGTCGTAGTTCGAGCTCTGGAGGAACAAGGATCAGGGATTTGGTGCTGTTGCCTGGAGAACTGGATACTGATGATGCTCTTCGTCTGCACCGCACTGAAATGGGTTTGCGTACGGACAGTCCCGACAATGACTCTGCCTTTTCGGACAACGTCTCGATGCTGTCGTCTGAATCTTCAGCGTCATCTGGTACAGGAATCACAAGAACTGATATGTCATGTCACAGTAGTTCATCAAAGAGCAGCGGTATATCGTTGACATCGCCCCCTACTCAGGTAACTTGGCTTTTGTTTACTTTTTTTATTTTTTTATTCAGCGGATATCATCGCACACAATTAAGATTTTGTAAACCATTTCTTGCATTGAGCTTCAAATTGTACAGCCGAGAGTCACTTCCGTATATCAATAAATAAAGCATCTCTATACACAACAATATCACCAGATTTTTAGTGTGCCTGCAATTAAACAAACAAACAAACAAAAAAAAGTTGGGGTTACTTCACAATGCTATCATGCATTTTTTAACTTAACTAAAAAGTATTGTGTACTGGTTCATGATATATTGATGGTTGGATTTAAAGTACTGCTAAACAAGTGAGTAGATTTGTGCGTTGTGGAAACTAATTGCAGCATTCTAATTTAAGCCACCAGAAGTTTTTTGTTTTTTTTTGGTAGGTTTAGTTATATTTACTTCGTCAGCTGAAAATGAACTTAAAATGAGGAATGACCACTGCAGGGGTGGTGACAAACAGAATACCCTGCAATATCTCTCATGACCGGGAACCAAAGTCCCAATTCAGAAATATCTTTGATGATTCTAGTAAAGACCTAGCAGCTGCTATGGAAACTGCTAACCATGCTGGTGTGACTTTACTGTTAAGAAATTTTAACATTTATGAGGAAGTTGGAAAACTAAAAGTAGTTAAACAGTTTGTTGTTTGGTTACTACCTGTCTATCCCCTCACTATTCTTGATTATAGCTCCTAACACTGATTCCAAAATCTCGTAAGGTTCCTATCAGTTTGTCTTCATCTGGTTTTCATTAGGGATAGAGGCGTGCTAATTGGTATATGATAAACATAGTTTGGGTGGACACGTGTTCTACAGATTTATTTTTGCCAACCTAAAGACTTTTGTGCCACCGTAGCTGTTGCTAATTAGATCTGTTGGCTTTACTCGTCAGTATTACTGTTTGGTTTCAGTTATTTCGGACGTGACTCGGCAGTATTGTTCTAGAAAAAGAATTCTTTTCTTCAGAAAAACTGATGTTAAATCTTTCCAATCTGATGTACAGTAGGTGATTGATTATTACCGGCAATTTTGATATTGCTATTTTACCGAGCGTCCCATATGCTTAAAATTGTACTAAAATCTGTTTTAGTACAGATCGCTGTTTTTAAGGTTGTTGGAGGTATATGTGCTACACCACTAAGGCAGTATTGTTTAGTTTCTATTCTGTTCAAGAAGACAACTCTGGCAAAAAAAAAAGATAGTATTAGTGCAATCAACAAATATGTTGATCATTTGTAAGATTAAGCCTAGAAACTTCAGATTGTTGTCACTGGTACTTTATATGCCTTTGTACGACATGTTACAGAATGAGTTTCACTTTTCACAGTGGTTTATTCTGAACGTGTAACATATTGTTGTGCAGTCTGCTTTCAACAGTCAAACCTGCTGTTTACATGGATTTGCCAGACAGACTGACCCCAATATTGCGATTGTTACTAGTAAGCATATAGGCCTAGCTGGCTTGTTCTGAAACAAGTTAGGGTATGCAGAGTTAAACATTTGGTTTACACGTGCATATGATCGCCATAAGTTATTACAGGTCAACAGTTTTATCGAAATCTTGGTTCACCTTCTAAAAATCGTATTTTCCTCAAATTTTACGCATTTTTCCATTCCTGTATAGGCTACCATTTTGACCTGCTTGAAATGCGCTGTTCAATGGTTTAAATATCCAACGTCTAGCTTATAGCACTAAGAAATTATTTAGGGCAAAAAAATTGAACACTGGACGACTAAATAATATATTTTTGGAGGCAGACTACATACTTTTTTGAGCTTTTTATATCAAAGAAATGTGTTCAGTTAAAAGGTGCTACTGGGATCCAAACTACAGTTTGTATTGCCAAAATGGCTGGCTATAACTGGTCTGCTATTCTGAAAACATTCATGGTTCTACTGCATTGATTTTGTTTTTTTTGGAAAGAGGACATAGCACTTGCTTGTTACTCATCCAGCCAAAGTAGAGTAAAAAAAAAATGTTGGAACACACCCTGTATTTTCTCATGGTTCTGTGATCTGGCATTCAGAGTCCTGTCAGTTTGTCCATCTCTGTAAAATTAATGCACGTTAATGGAGCATTTAATTAAAGCTGTTGCCAACTCTGACTACAGCTTTTACATTAGCCTTTTTGTTAGGTGATCTCATTGGTGAAAACTTCCAAACTTGACAGGAGAATATACGGCAGCTGTGGTTCTTTTTTATCTAAGTTTGGCTAAAGTTAAACTATAAGAATTAAGACTTAATACTAGGAATAAAGTTGTGTAAAAGTAGCTTTAAAAGTTATCGCATGATAAAGGTATTGGATTGGGTTGAATGTACAGTAGTTATGAAAACATTGCTTTTAAATTCAGTGGGACTTAGTTTACCCCTAATACATACATTCTAACTTTTAAGATGTCTAAAGGTTTTGTTAAAAATTAGTACAAGCATCTTTCTGAAATAAGAGCCAAGAAATCATTTTGGGGTTCTCACAGATCATGGAACTTTTGGTTAATGGTGGTTTTCTACCAGGATTGCAGTGTGAACTGAGTATTAGAAATCGTAAATTTGTGGTTTAGTTCTAGTGTAGCTATTCAAATTGCCACATAGCAATACAAATAAACTTTAGTTAAATTTTAAGAGGGTAGGGGCCAGGCACTCGTAATGCTTGATAAATTCAAAACTGGGTTCGTTTAGTATCAAGTTGACAGTTTTTGTGTCATTAGCCATTGTTCTACCAAAAGTTACTAAGTATGCTAGTGTTTCCATTAGTCTTTTGTATGTATTTTTTGACCCATGCTCCAGAATACTTCAATTCCTTACTAACGTCATCTAACCTGTAGCCTACGTAGTATTCATTCCTCACAAACACCATTTTCAACAAAATTTTGTTAATCATTAATTAACCCCTTTTACCCCTTTTTCCTCTATATCTTCCTTTGTGTAGGCAGAGCAGGCAGCCCGGATCAAGGCAGAAAAGATAAAAATTGCCTTAGACAAAATGCGAGAAGCCAGTATAAAGAAGGTATCTTGATATTGATGTTGTGGCTTGCATCCCCCCTGCCCCCAAACCCCAGGCATGATCTCGCACCATCACACGTTTTCCCACAATTTCACGGTGTTATCAGTTTGATCGTTTTTTGGTGTGATGTGAAAATTGTAGACCCTGCTTCTTTGTAGAGTAATATCGCCCTTCTTATTTTTTCTTCTTTTTTAACTCAAAACTACCCAGGCTTTTTCTTTTTTTTTTTTTTTTTACCTAATGTGTTTTCCAAGTTTCTCAGAGGGTAGTTTGGCCAGTCTGCAATCATCAGTGGAGTTGAAATGTGGCACGTGCTTGAGTGTGCATGCATGCTTCCCAGGTTATTAATAGGTTTTCCCCCTAGACATGAAAAACTGCTGGGTGCATGTGTGCTGGGGAAGGGTGCATGGTTGAGAACCAAGCTGGGGGGCGCACGTGAACGCGCTCAAACGCCCACGCATTTGGACGCAACAACAAGCCAGAAAAAAAGTGTCAGCGTATTACTTTTAGCTGTTTTTTACGTGCCAGTTAGCACAAAGGCCATTTAGCGCAACTTTAAGTTTTAACATTCAATTAAATAAATAGGCAATCTTGAGATTGGTTACGTTTGTCTTTTGTAGTCGTATTAGCCGTTCGTCTTGCACTATTAAACTTTTGATATGTTAGAATATTGGTTGCTGACGAACCAAAGACAGAAAATCTGAATGTTACTAAAGATATAACTTGTAACTTACACTAAACTGCTCACATAGGAATGTTAAGTGTGGAGGAATAATGTTAAATACATAGTGTAAACGTGCAATCAGTTTGAAAATTGAAATGTGGACAAAATTCAGTATGGGAGATGTTACTGGTGAAATATGTGGTGTCTAGTTGTGAGGCCTTGAACGGCTTAACTTAGAATGATGACTTAAATTTAATCATAATGTAGTTTCATGTCTTGTGAATCCAAAGGCAAGAACTTTTTTCATGTATTTAAACAGATGTAAATACAAACCATTCTCACATCGTCCTAATAAATTTGGACTAAATGGGAATCGGATCACAACCTTTACAATTGATCCCTTCAAGATCTTTGAATTTGCATTTTGTCATTTATCCCATAATATGACAAAATGTTTTTAATCCTAGTTCAAGCTGATTTCGTTTTTTCATTTTTACATTATTATTGTCGATGTTTACCTTTTAATGTTTTTAAATACCACAACTTTTCACAAATTTTCGTTTTAAATAGTCTGAGGAGACATAAGATTTCAAGAACCACTTTCGAAGAACTTTATTGCTTTTAAGCCATAATTTTGTTAGGTT
This sequence comes from Lithobius niger, assembly GCA_023313725.1. Taxonomy (NCBI): domain Eukaryota; kingdom Metazoa; phylum Arthropoda; class Chilopoda; order Lithobiomorpha; family Lithobiidae; genus Lithobius; species Lithobius niger. The sequence continues at coordinate 206,961 of JAHWFP010191823.1, read as the reverse complement.
AGTCTAGCCAGGTGCAAAGGAAATACGGTAATTCAAATAGAACTGTAGAAAGATTTGCTAAGGTGTGAACTGGGAGATTAGAATGTGGGTTGGGTCAGTAACAAAGGAGTAAGCTTTGCCTTTGTATACTGGCCCGTTTCCTGTGTGGATCCAATATCTCCCTTCAGCATTTGTAAATACAAAATGCTGTGAGCGGAGCTGCACAAGGAAGAGCATTAGACTTTTAATTCAAGTTGTAGTTGAGGTGGGGCGGTTGATTGATTTGCCAGTTACTTTCATTTCCCCTCTAAAAGGGAACATCCTCCTCTTTTATTGAACAAATTGGAGATTCCATTTACAGCTCTTCAATAGTTCTGAAAAGACTTGTAAATACAGGAAATAGTTTTCAGTATGGCTGTGGCAAACTCAAATTTCGAGCTGAGTTTGAATATGACTTCGTTGCGCTAACTCGAATTTTTGAGTTTCGTCCAGTTAAAAAAAAAATAGTAATTTTGTTCGATAAATTGTAGCAGAACTTATCATCTTTTCTTAAATTCCATAGAATCAATGCTTTATAATGTGGAATACACCGTGGAATAGTTACACAATAAATTGCAATGTACATACTAAACGAAAAGCTTGTATTGAACTTAGTATTTTGTATAACACTTCTCTTGTTCGGTATTAGTTGGTGCATAAATAAAGTCGTGTCTGTGTGTAGTGTTTTTGATATAGTTATCATACCAAGAAGATAGCTATATCAAACCTTCTCTGCACCTGGCTAGTAGACTAACCTAGCAAGTTATGGCTCAAAGGCAGCAAAAAGTAGTTCTTGAAATGTCAGGTCTCCCCAGACTATTAAAAACTAAAATTTGTGAAAAGTTGTTGTTAAAATATAGACTAAAAACATTGAAATTCAAAAGTGAATACCAAAGGCTTTTATCAGATTTTCTGTAATTATGGTATCATTTGCATTGATAATACTAATGAAAAAAAAAAGAAAAACTATGCTTAACTATGATTGAAAACATTTCATCATCTTTTGGGATAAATGCAGGGATTCAAAATGACATGCGAGTTCAACGATCGTGAGGGGATCAAAGTGCTTGTAAGGTTAGTGATTCAATTCTCATTTAGTCAAAATTTATTAGGGCAGTGTCAAAATGGATTGTATTCACATAGGTTTAAATACATGAAAAAGTATTGGATTACTTATATCATACATGTGTTTTACTAATTTCGCTCATTTTCAAAAAGAAGACCCTCTTTAGTCTTGCAATAATTATCATACATTAAACCAATTAAATCAGAAAAAAAAAACTGACATAATTGGTTTAACGTATTATAATTATAAGAGCATCGAAACGTGAACTTGACTTGATACTCTAACCCCAAACTCGATTTGACATGAAAAAGTTGAGCTCACACACTTGTGGTTTACAGTAGATGGGTTTTCTGCAGTAGGCTATTGGAGTAAATTCACTGTGGGTAGGAGACTTAAATTTAATGGAATTATTCTACAGGTACTTCTGCGTACCTTGTAGGGTAAGCAAGTCATGTGTCCTTTATAAATGTCAACATACATATTAGGCTAAAGTAAACATGGGGCCCCATTTTTATCGCCATCGAGGGCATTGAAAGTTCATGGTAATGTGTGAATGAAGGTGTTGGTACTACTGCCTATTTCTGATGCACCGCAGTGCTGAAGAAACGGTGCAAGTGGGCTAGGCTCCTGAAAATAACCAACAAGAAATATAATTCATATTCTCGTTAATGATGGAACTAAGGGACCAGCTTGCGAGTGCAGTTCAAATATGGGTTCCAACCATCATCCTTGAATGAATTGATTATAATGACTTGAATTTTATTTTTGCATCCATGTTACCTTTAACCATCTAAATTAGTTAAATAAATACGGACGCAAACCTATTTATGTTGCCTTTTGGACTTAAAATTTCAGACTGCCTGAGCGGGGAATCAAACCCACGATGTTTGAAACCAAATGTCGAGGTCCTATCGCTGAGCCATACTGACACGGCCCGTGTCTGTATGCCTCAGCGGTAGGACCTCGACATTTGGTTTCAAAGATCTGTGGTTTGATTCTCTGCTCGGTCACTCTGACATTTAAGTCCAAAAGGCAACGTAAATAGGCTTGCATCCGTATTTATTTAACCCTTCTCGAGCCCATTTGGCTTTCCGTCCTGTTTAACATCTAAATTGGTGTTATTGAAACTGTCACTCTGCCACCTACTGTTAGTTATAGGCATGCTGATTTCAAATGATTTTCGTAGTTTAGCAAGTTTTTAGTAGTATTGTTAGACATAAAACGTTGCAGGTTGAACATCTGCAAAATAATCAGTGAACTTAACGACACTTCTGGTAATTTAGAGAATTGGCAGTGCATCAGCAAACCACATTTTAATATTATATTTAAATTAAATACAGCATCAGCAAAATGGCAGTTGACCTGTAATTACCAAGCCATTTCTTAGTTATGTTAAATTGTTTAAAAGAACTGACAGGGGCGTATACTAGAATGTTGAAACTTGTGTTCGAATTGGGAATTTTCCTTACCAAAAGGATAATTATACAACTTAAAACACATTTTGATTGCTTTGTGTTGAATGTAATTTTTTTTTTCAGTTATTTATTAAGACATTCACTGCTGATGGAAGTGCGAAAAGTTTGCTAGTGGATGAGAAGATGACTTGTGGCTATGTGACTAAATTATTAGCCGACAAAAACCACACAAAAATGGAACCCAAGTGGGCAATTGTTGAACACATTCCTGATCTTTATTTGGGTAAGTTGAAGCAAATAAAGACTATTTGTAGGCTGTTTCTTTTATAGGCTAAGTTACCACATAAAGAAAAAAAGACTTATTTATGACTTAAGGGACCCTGGCAAAGTCCCTACCGGTAAGTGCTGGCCAGGGTAGTGTGAGAGACTCTTCGTTTCCTGCAGCAACTATGGGGTCTATTTTGGTATTTTGTAGACATTATCTCGGCCCCCTGTGATAATCGGATGTTCCCCAGTTCGGATGTTTCCCTTGTCTTACTAGACTTACGTGTCCTTCTAAACTAATTGTTAAAGTTTACAACTGTGCTGGTTCATCTACGCTGTCATTAGTTTGCTTTAGACGACATAATGCTTAATTAAAAAGAATCCAAGCTATCACCATACTTTTTTTTTAGTGCATCAAGTTGGTAGCCTACATTTAAAAACATTAATGGAGAGGTGTTTTAGTTTTTCCGATTAGTGAGTGTTGCATGTCTTCTAGGCAGTTCTAATTCCCACTATTTGCATACTTTTTAAGTCCGTCATTGCGTACTGAACTTGGTAGGGAGGAGGGAGCTAAAGTAACAGGCACTTCAGTAATTTTCTAGGGGTTCCACAAAGAGCCTGCAAGATTCTGTTTAGGTACGAATACATTTACATCTTCATCAACAGTGGAATTATATCTTCTGGTGTTGATGAAGGCGTAATATTTTTATACCTAACAGATTCTTTTCTTGTAGGCACTTTGTTCCGTGAATGTTTTTTTTTTTTTTTGCTTTATAACTTGTAAACTTTTTCCCCACAGAGCGTACTTACGAAGACCATGAATATTTAGTTGAAAACTTGCTGATGTGGTCAAGAGATTCCAAGAATAAACTTCAGTTTTCGGAAAGACAAGAAAAGTACAATTTATTTAGCAATCCTGAGGTAAGACCATGTGGACTGAGTAATCTAAGATGATTAACATGATATGCTTAAATAAACAAATTCCTTTATGCTTACTTGCCACTTTATGCGTAGATTGTGCGATTGCGACGAAATAATGTAAATTTTGTTTTTTATTTATTAACCTTTTGCTCTTAGTAGTTAATTTAACTAAAATTAACATGTTAACAAAAGGTTGCTGTCATATTATACAGTGGTTTCTAACACTACTAAAGTGATTTAACAATAGCTTAGCCAAATTAATCTGTTGGGATTTCTAACATAATTTTCTTGTTGTTTGCAGTTGCATACTTGAATGAAAAGATGGTCTTTTTCCATTACAATTATGACTGAATGTTTTTGCAGTGAATAAGCGAATTACCGCACAGTTACATGTATCATCCCTTGTGTACGAACAGCCTTGATTTTCGATCTGAACTTAAGCCAAACATTAACGAAGCTATTCTTACTAAATTACCTCAACACTGAATACAAAGAATAAACTTTTCTAAAATCCAGACCAGACCTTACTGTGGTGGAAGGAGACGAGACACATCAGCAATCGTCAAAATCGGTGAATAAAACCGAGCAATCAAGGCTGAACTAGAAGATACTATAGCCACTAGAAAGAAGTAAGCTATGACCCAACCTGCTTTGCCAAGGCTAAATGGTTGATGACCAGAAAAAAACCTTCGCAGATACTTTCAAAAATGTCTGTGTTGTCCATCCCACTAGTTTGAAACCCGTTGCTCAAATTATGTTGCATAAGCTAGGTAGGCTATTACAAGTAATAGGATCCTCTTAAGAACATCCAACCATCAGACTTCACAAATTTCTTGCCAGTACTATTAAACTATTAAGCACTCCCCAATCATATGGTCCATATTGTCTCAGAACTAGAGAAATTAACGTAGTATGGATTGGATGCGCAACATGTGGTTATCCTCACTCAACATGACGAAAATGCACCGAAAAGAAGCACACCCAAACTCGAGACCTCTACTTTGCCCTTCTGGCGATTTTCATTACTTACTATATTGAATTCCAAGGCAAGTTCTTACTGCAAAAGAAAGGAGTACTTATCTGATATGCAGTCTACAGAATTAGCGGAGCTAGTTAAAAATCTACCCCCAAGTTTATTCTAATGTTTGCAGAATTCGACTTTGGATCCAGTACCAAGATAATATGTTCATAGCTGCTAGTACAAACAACCTTGAAAAAATTTAAAAAAAAAACCTCAAATTTCCACAAAAATTTTATTTTCACAACTGAAAATGAAGCATCACAACACACGTTGACCTTCCTCGATGTCCTTATCAACACTCATCCCATTAGCTTTGAATTGTCTTTACAGAAAACGAAAACAAACTGACCGAACCCTTCCATTTAAATCTTCATCCACATGCCATCAAGTGCAATATTGTCTAAAAAGAGAAAGACCAAAAACAGAATGTACTCTATTTGCAAATAAGCCATTTAACAACAAAGACTGTTTTAAGTGAATGGCTAATCCAAGACTATTCAGCAAGATGGGACTCCAAATGGAAACCAAGCCAAAAACAAAAACGTCGGGAGCACACATACCTGTTACAACAACACATCAACGTCTTCACACTTAGCACCAATCCTCCATGATGGGAAGATCAACAACAGCACAAAATCGTATGCAAAGTCTCATGCCAGGATTGAGCACTTTTTTACAGTAACCATGTGGCAAAATATGTTAAGAGTACTTCAAACAGCACTTGACAAGCCTGAAAATGGCACCCAAAATTGCCATTGCATTTTATCACGAGAAAACCGGACACACACAACACTAATGGGACCAAGAAAGCTGCGTTTTTAAAGAAAATATTTGTTAAAATGCTTTATCATTAGAGACTGTCACAGAAAAAACCACGGTCATCACACCACCAACATTTCTTCTGGAAACTTCACCAACATCGCCCCACTTGTACTAGACAATTTGAAATGACCAGGAGGTGATTCCGTATCCAGTTGAATGACGAGGACTTACTGCGTCAAACAAGCAACAGTAGTAAAGCAAGTTAAAAAATGTATTGCCGTAAGATAGAAGGCACTGGCTTCCTGAAATTATGCAATGGTCTCTTGTTTTTACCTGTATGACAACAAACCATGCAACAAGTAAGAATAAATTGTCTTTAGATCTAATACAGTAAGAAGGATTAAGACATCCCGTTAAATGTTAATCGAATATGCAGCGATGGAGGAGCGATTGCAGTGAGTACCGATCTTGGTAATAGTAATACACAGCTGTTATGTTGTTAGGCCATATTGATAGGTGCCAAGCTTCACCTAATCTTTACAAGTTGAAGATTAGTTCGTTGTATTTCGTCCATTGAGTGTGTTTAATACAGGTGTACCAAGCAACATTTTTCTTACCAAACCAGTAAATTTCATAATGACTTCTATACTGAGCCGAGCTGTCGAGGGTTAAGCTGTGGTTACATTTGTAATAATTTTAAATTGAGTCCAACGAATGAATGCAGTTTATTTCGCTGACTCGTTGCTAGTGACAAATAGGCCTAAAGCAAGCATGTTGTCATGCTGTCAAAAAAAATAACTTTGCTATGCTGCAACAACAATGTATCCATTATGTTGGATTGAACACAGGTCAGGAGCAACTACTCAAAATAAGTTCATTGTTCATTAGAATATTTACGCATTTTGAGTGTAAATAAGCACTTGTTGGTTAACGACCCAGCTCCAGTGTAAAACACTGCTAACTAATTATACGTCATGACTGTCTTGCTGAAAACTTTGATCAACTCGACTCGGTTACATAACATAAAATGATTGTCAGTTCAGCAGCTAGGCTCGGCAGCTCGTCATCGGCACCATCTTCGTCAGATAAGGATTAGTATATTGTAATAACTGGTTTGATCATTAAGTGCTAAATTACTTCTGGCATTATTTTGCACCACTCAATCTTTGTTACATCTTGTGCTAGAGACGTTGTATGCAAATTCAGGGGTTCAGTAATCAGTCGTAGATCTTTAGTTGAGTGACAAGAAGCTTTTTAAATATCTCAACAGGGCTCGAAATGAGCGGTATCGCATCGCAATTTATACCACAAATTTAAACTTAGCAATGCAAAATTAAATAATGTATTGCAGGTTTTACTAAATAAAATATTCTTTAAAAGTTGCTAATCATTTTTTTGTGACTGCTACGCAAATTTGTATTTTGTATTGCATTTCTGCTATGCAATTTTTCTAATACAATTCGAGCCCTGCTCAAGTAAATACAAACACGTGTAAAAACTCACCATTTACTTTGGATGTTCGTATAAATAAAATACTTCTTCTATGACGCTAAATTCCAAAAGTTTACAAAATACTTCTTAGTAGCTTTTAGCATTTCAGAATACTGAGAAGTATTTTGTAAACTTTTGGATTTCAGCATCATTGAAGAAGTATTTTACAAATACATGTGTAATAAAAATCGGGCTGCATTTACCAAAATAATATTTTTTTTTCAGAACTACCTATTAATTGGCAGTTCGTCTGAAAAGGGAGTAGATTTGGATGATGATGCAAAAAACACGCTGATCGAGGTAAGTTATAGGGTTGATATTGTACTAAGGCTTTAAAACATGTGCATAAAAAGAGGCTCGTTTCAGCAGACTGTATTGCTGCGTTATGTGCAAGTTTCAAATACTTTCATGTGTATACCTAATGGAAAACCCATGCGAGGCCATTCTGTATTTTAAGCCATGCTGCCTTAATGTCAAATCGACCATTAGAGTATGCAGTGGGGATGAGAGCAGACACGGCTTATTTAGAAGCCAGCATTAAACGCTCTCTTCAATCGGTGTCCAATTCATTACACATCCATCACGGGGTCATAATTATGCACATTTTGTAGAGTGCAGTGACCTTCAAGAGGGGTACTAAGTTCTACAGAAAACACTACAGCTTATTTAGCATGAAATTTGGTGCTGGAGGTAGTATTGTTTCTACTTGCCGTGAAAAAATACATTACCCAATTTATTAGCATTCTCCTTCAAAAATGCTGTTTCTACTAGAGATAAAACGAGTTCTTCCGGTTTTCTTAACTACTGCGCAGCCTCCATCGTATATATAAAGTCGATGCGGAGCGGCGGCTCTCGCCTTAGCCGGCACGCTGTTCACTTCCGGTTTGGCTGTGCTTACCTCCGTCCCAGCACCAGCCATCCGCATCCGCTGCGATGCCGCGAGCTAAGGGGACGCCGAGGGTATCCCCCCTTCCTCGCTCATCCGCTTCCCCTGTTCCTCCATCCTTCGAGAATGCTGAGGTTCTCTAAATTACTACCGAACAGGATATGCTGGAGCCTCCGCCTCCCAATCCGCTGTTGTCGGAATCCTTCCACAGTGCAATACTACCGCCACATTCCCTATCCCATGTGGTCAACCGCCGCCTGCATCGGACCTGCGATCCTTATCCTCCGAGCTTGCCCGTACTATGGAACGGCACGCACGTTTAAAGCTTCAAGTCAAGGCACGTAAAGCAGCGGCCAAACTCGCTTCGTCCGCATCCGCCCTACCGTTGGACCTTTCTTCCCGGTCCTCTCATACCTCTAAGCAGACCATTGAGCCTCTCACTCCATCTCAGGTTCATTCCCTCATGGACTCGTCCCTACCGTACCTTCAAACGTAAAGAACCGGACTACACATCCGCTTGGTTAGCCTCTCTCCCCAAGCGTCAGTGCTCCTCGGCATCCGCGGGTCCGTCGTCCGCCGATCCGCCACCGCCTCCGGATATTCATGATCCGTACTATTCTCCGGACCCTTCGGACTTTGGCTTACCTGAGCCTCCGTTCCCTAACGACCCAGATCCTTCTGAGATCCCTCTTCCAGATTTAATGAGGACAGTGGAAGAAATTATCCCAGACTGTTTTCTGTATAAACCATCCGCATCCGCACCAGATACTATCAAAAACAGGGGCCTGGCTAATGGTTACGGCTTCAGCCTTCGGGGCCAGCCGTCGCTGCAGCCTCCTCTCCTTGGACAATCCACTACGCTGCTTATCACCCTCCTTCGGAACGGGGGTATCCTTTTAGGAAACGGATCTCCTTTAGAATTGGACAAAGAACATCCTCCGCCTCGTCCGGGCCGAGAAAATTGCTTCTTTCGGCCCATAGGGGATGGTACCGGCAATGCTCGTAACTTTGACACCTATCCGCAATCGGAATTTCTTACGGCCGACACAAAGTTCGATTTTGGCTCCTCTCTCTACCTCCCTCGTCGGGCCACGGTCCCGGTTTTCGTCCTGTGTGATAACGACCGCATTTTCCGGCTCGGCCTTCGGGCCGCTTCGCAAGCAGAGGTCCTCAGTACAGCCGCTAACGCAATGTGTGAGTGTCTCTATACGGATCCGCCTGAGAATACTCGTCAGCTTCAAGTCTTCCGCAAGAGTTGCTTCGCCACCTACCATGCCATGAACTGGTGTACCAGGGCCCTTTTTAATTCCACCTTGCTGCTTCGAGAGGTCGCACTTAACACCGCCCCTAACCTCCATGCGTCTACCCGTCATCTTCTCCGTAACCAGCCGATCCACGAGACAGAGTGCCTCTTTAGGGGCCTTATCCCAAAGGTAGCTCCGCACCTGGATATATCTCGGAAGACGCGCTTCGCCAAGTCAAGGGGATCCAGACGTCGTCCTTCTACTCAACCGAAGGCTGATCCGCCTTCTCTTGGTGTTAGGTCTACCGAACGTCCGCCCTTCCTGCTCCTCGAGACGCCTCGCCCTTTCCATACAGAACCCAGGGCCGTGGATGAGGACGCTCCCTGGGTCGGTCATCCTCTGATTCCAGACGACACTCCAAATACAGGAACCACAAATCTTATTGACACTCCTCCATCCCTACAAGCCGTAGGGGGTCGACTCCGTTTCTATGCCAAAGCCTGGCATTCACTTACCACCGATACTGTGCTTCGATCAATTGTAACCGACGGCTTCAAGCCGAAATTTCTCGCTCTCCCTCCGGTGGGCGATCCTCCGTGGGATCGTCAGTCTCATCCCTCACACCCTTTACGTTTAGAATACAATCTCTCATCCACAAACACGTTATCCGCGTTGTTCCTCCTCCATTCTCTCCAGGGTTTTACAGCGATATATTCCTCTGCGACAAGAAGAACGGTGGAACTTGACTAATTTTCAATCTCAAGCCTCTCAATCGTTACATCCTCAATCCGCATTTCCAAATGGAAACTGTATCCTCTATCCGCGAGTCCCTCCGGATAAAGGATTGGACGGTGTCCCTAGATTTAGCCGATGCCTACCTACACATTCCTCTACATGCTGCTGTCTGCCACCTATTTCGTTTCATCCTCAACAACACAGTTTATGAGTACCTTTGTCTGCCCTTCGGACTCAATGCGGCCCCTCGGATTTTTACCTGCATCCTCCGTCCGGTCCTGGCGTGTCTCCACCAGCAAGGTATCCGCATCCACGCCTTTCTCGACGACTGTCTTCTTCCGAACAGATATCTCACGGGTTACTACAGCACTTACACGCCGCCGTGTCACTTTTTCATCAACTGGGCTTCGGCATCAATATCCCCAAATCCCTACTCTTACCGGCTCAACGCTTTGTTTTCTAGGGGTATCCTTCGACTTCCTTCGGGACACAGTAGCCCCATCACCAGATCGGATCCGCTCCCACCTATTGTCCTCCCGACAATTTCTACACCAACCACGACACACCTTCCAGGATCTTGCGTCCATCGTGGGGACAGTAGACTCATTCGCGACTCTCGTTCCCTACAGCAGGTGGATGGCCCGTCCTCTCCATCACTACCGTTTGACACAATGGGGGGGCGACTCCAGCCTTGCTATTCAGATGCCTCCTCAAGGCTGGGATCCGTCCTGCCCAATGGAGACCTTCGTTTGGTGGATGGACGTTCTGAACTTGACTGCGTCCGTTCTCATCCACGAGCCCTTCCCCGACCTCCACCTGTTCACGGACGCTTCTCGTCTAGGGTTGGGGAGCACACGTCGGCAACCTCACTGCCTCCGGTCTCTGGCCAGCGAATACCACCGAACACATCAACCACCTAGAACTTCGTGCAGTCCTTCTCGCCTCCGCCACAGCCAGGGCTTTCTATCTTCCAAAACTGTCCAGATCCATATCGACAATACGACGGCAGTGGCTTACCTTCGCAAGGGCGGTAGAACTCGCTCTCACTCCCTCCGTCACATCACGTCCGAAATTTTTCAGTTCTGCATCATCTCTCGCATCCACCTGCTGCTTCTCCACATTCCAGGTCCCCTGAACGTCGTAGCCGACTCCCTCTCGCTCGCAAAAAGCCTCCGATCAGCGAGTGGGCTCTTCACCCGTCCGTACGCCATGCCCTTTTCCAACTGTGGCATCGACCTATGGTGGATCTATTTGCCACGAGATTCAACAACAAACTTCCGCTGTTTGTCAGTCGTCTACCAGACTCACAGGCCTGGGCAGTGGACGCCCTCACTCTGGACTGGAACCACCTTCACGCTTATGTCTTCCCTCCACCTCGTCTCTTGTCACTGGTTCTCCGCAAAATCGCCAACTGCTCCGGCTGGTTTCTCCTGTTCGCACCGAATTGGCCATCTGCAGCCTGGTTTCCTCTTCTCCTATCCCTCCTCCATGCAAATTGCCTGCACAACGGGACCTATCCCAGGACTAGGGACGGATCCACCATCCGAACCTTTCCTCGCTTCAGATTCACGGGTGGCTACTGTCGTCCGACTCCTCCGCTCAGCAGGCATTCTTGAAGATGAGGCCTCTCGCATTGTCTCCAGGGCCGTGCGATCCTCCACTACGAAAGTCTACGACAGCCACTGGAAGCGGTGGTTTCATTGGTGTATCCCACAACAGATCAATCCAATCAATCCTCCTTTACACAACCTCCTCCGATTCCTAACCTCCTTATTTAAGGAAGGTTTACAAGGATCCACCATCCTGGTATACCGGTCAGCATTAAATGCTGTCTTCAAGGCCGCTGGGAATATTACCCTCCTCACGGATTATAAAATCTCCTCGTTGATCCACTCCTTTCAATTGGAACGTCCACGGGTCCCCAAGCGGTTCCCGGACTGGGACCTATCATCGTCCTTACGGCTTTAATGGCTCCTACGTATGAACCTTTAGCCTCTGCACGCCTCAGTCACCTCACACGAAAAGCTGTTTTCTAGTTGCTCTAGCCGCTTGTCTTCGTTGTAGCGAGTTCACGCCCTCCTCCCCTCTCGTTGCCATTTGGGCAGGATATAAGTGTCGAAAAGGTGAGAGCCACCGCTTCGCATCGACTTTATATACGATGGAGGCTGCGCAGTAAGAGATGCGCAGTAGCTAAGCGAACCGGAAGAACTTGTTTTATCTCTAGTAGAAACAGCATTTGAGAAGGAGAATGTTAATAAATTGGTAATGTATTTTTTCAATAGGCAATAGAAACAAACATTAACCAGGGTAACCTGGAATTTTGATGTTTTTATGCAAACTAACTGGGTCCGAGTGGTGTTTGGAAACCCAATTTATATGCAAAACAAGCGACAAAATCGTTTTACTTCGCTCAGTTTTAGCGTTTGTGAATTTGCTTGGAATGTGTAAGATAACCAAGAAAATTTTGCTGTGAAATGGTTTCAGAAACAAATAAAGCAAGCTGAATCTTATTCCTTATACTTTCTAAACCTTTTCCACAAGGAGTTCGCATAATCAGGGTTTTTGGAATGCCTACCAGATTTTATGAAGTGTCAATTCGCCGATTTTGACTTTGAGAGTTTTAGCAAATTCATTAGATCGTTCCATGTTTACTAGTGGTGTACCGATACCATAATGCCGATTCCGATACCAATAAACCGGTTCCGTACAGGTCCGATACCGGTTCCGATTACCACATGCCAGTGTCACAGCGAATGGGGAAAAAATTAATAATAATGAATTAATTATTTTCAGAGAGTCCAGGGTTTTGCTGTGGCAAATTTTTATAAATTACACACATTTTTTCAATTGGCGAGCGAGAAAGGCCATGGCCGCAACATGGATGCCACGAACAAGTTGCTTGCCTCACGAAAATAAATTGTACTAAAAAAAACTATGCGGTCTTGGCGTATAAAAATTCGCAGACGTAATAATTATATTGTAAATTATTGAACAGAAATATAATTGGGACCATCGGCCTACGTTTTCTTTATTTAAAAAAATCCTTAAGTTCGACTATGTAAACAGCGCTAACGAAAGTTTCACCTTACAGTACTCGGACTGATAACATCCACTCGATATTCTTCCGTCACAACGCCTGTTATTACTTCCGAAATCATTATTTTATGTTTTATTACTGTAAAAATAGTTTAAAGTTGCTTTATTCCCCCAATATTTACGATCGCTGAAAGCTCACTACCATTTCGTCCTGAGCGGCCATATTGACCGGCTGCCCGCAAGCGAACACACTCCTTCTAGTGCCAATGGATATGACCTTGACTCGCTTCGCGTGACGTCACGAATGAACGGCCGACGGGTCACATGCCGCAAACGAACCAATCAGCGCACGCAATAACACGCGATGGGGAAGAATTTGAACAAGGGCCGTTGAAACAGCACATTTCATTTGAGGAATACAGGCGTGACATTGGAGTTGATGATATCATTTTTCGCGCGGACTAGAAAATTGGGAATCTCCTCTCTCGAACGCGCACAAGATGGCAGCTGCACGTTGCGTAGTTCTGGAGATAAGATCGTTTGAACCGAGGGCAGTTTTCAGCAAACAAACGCAATTTTGACGTCGATTTTGGCGACGATGCCAACAATAACATCGACTTAAGGTAATAAAAAGATGATTTGAATTAAATAAACCTTAAATATACTTTCCAAAAAACCTACTTCAATCGAAGTTACCCTCCGATGTACGCAATAGGGTTTTTTTTTTTTTAAACAGGGCGTAGAACTGAGCGAACGATGTATCGTTCCTCGGACGTTTTCGGCGTTATTTTTGAGCAACGATGTATAGTAGCTCGGACTCAAGGGTTAAATTAAAAATGTAATTTGATTAAAAATTAGATTAAAATTAAAAAAAGTTAAAATAACGTGTAACGATTTTTTTAGATAATGTAGCTAATTTAATTTCTTTTAATTTAACTTAAAACAAAAATTAAATTAAAGTAAAATACTTAAGTAATAAAAAAAATAGTTTAAAATAACCAGAAACGATTTTTTAAATTCTGCCCTGGTTCTGCATTTGTAAATATGATTTTTGCTTCTTGGAGTGGTCTAAGCTCTTAGTGAAGCTGATATGATTTAAAATTTGGGTTTTCTGGGTGTATTAAACTTAATTTTTCTTTAAACTTAAATTAAAATTAAAAAAAATAAAGGCTAAATAAATAAGCATAATTGAAGTTTTTTTGCAGACCGGATGCTTAAAGAGTCTTAACAAAGCTTTGCATACATGAAGATTTTCGCAGCCCGTATTTATTTCAGGCATTGTGGACTCCAACCGAACGAACCATTTAGAAACACAATAGGAAGTAACTTAATGATAATAAAGTCCCGACTTCCTTAAACAAAGTACTCCGACGGTTGCCCGATTTTTCGAACGTATTATGCTTACGATATTTCCATCCTAGATGAGATTTTATGGTAATATAATGCAAAGTTGGTGTCAACAGGTAAGTGGTTCAATAAAAACGCGCGAAAATGTGTTAGTTATTCGTCCAAGATCTAATATCAAACACTGTTTTTCGATAATTTAAGCTACTGAAATTAAGTTTCTGTTTCAAGATCTCTATAAGATATTCTTTTCAACAATTGCATACTCCTGGAAAAGGGAAAGTAGATGACAATGTGAAGTGATTTAGTGGTCTGCGCCGATTTTTGAAAGGTGGTCAGTATCGGCCAACAAACATAGCAGTTCCAGTACCGGTTCAGTACCGGAATCGGTAAACCACTAATGTTAACGCTCATTATCAACACTAAATAGTGCTCGGTAATCGGTATGAGCAAATTTTCGGTTGCTTTGAAGGAGGGGGATGTCAAATCTCTTCCTTCAACTTTCTTCAGGCGTCTTGAGATTGTGTTTTTCTTCCGTTTACATCCTTGCTGCTGTACTCGCCAGAATTTGAATCTTGTCGTGCATGTCGCCCTCTGGATTTGTAGGACTATGCACTCCTTTTTTGTAAGAGTTGTTTCCTCACATCATTGCACACCAGGTACTGTATGGGAGTAGGAGTTGCTTGGATGTTCATGAAGTTTTTTGATCTCTTAGGTCTGCTTGGATTGCCGGTGATTCCAATCGTCTAGGGTGGCAATCTCTAGATGAGTTTGCAACGAGAAAGGTTTGTGTGCCTTCCCAATCTACGCGGGCCTAGTGCCTTACTCATTGCAAACTCATCAAGATATCGCTACCTTGCAAGATTGTAATCACTGGCAATCCAATCACACCTAGAAGAAAAAAAAGCCTCGTGAACATCCAAGCACCCCCAATAATACAGGTGCACGATGATGTGAGGAAACATCTCTTGCGACGTTGGAGTGGTCAGTCTTACAAATACAAAGGGCTACACATGCATCAAGATTCAAGTTCTGGGGAGCAGAACAGCTAGGATTTAAACCAAAGAAAAACACGATCTCAAGATGTATGAAGAGACGCGTTATCATCTTCCAAGCAACCGAAAATTTGTGAATTCCGAACGGTATTTAGTGTTTAGATGAGTTTAAACGTGGAACGAAATGAAAATACCAATCAGGGATCAAATAAGATTGTACTGTATCTGAGTAGATACTGCTCACTCTATATAAATTGCTTTGCTGTTTAAGGCATCCATGTCTCGGTTTATTTCTTAAACTGCTTCTGTGGTTATTTATGGTTTTTAAGGCCTGTCTTCAATGCCGACTGCTTCGAAAAAATCATGTCTTTTTATTTACAGGAATTCTTTTCGGGTAATGGTGTTTTGGTTCCAGAATTAGAGGGTCTTCTATACATGAAAAGCGAAGGCAAGAAAGCCTGGAAAAAATACTTCTTCGTACTAAGAGCCTCAGGGCTTTATTACTGTCCTAAAGGCAAATCAAAGGTAAGGTTTAATGTTAAAGTATTTCCTCATATCAATTGTGTACATGATTACTAGCTGAGCCATTGCAGTATTTTGACCTGATACCTGCCAATGTGAGCTGTTATGGCGACGATGGTATCAAAGAACCAAATCAGTAATGTTGGATTTAATATATGTATCCAAGATTAGTATTTTACACGGATGGAAATTTGCCAAAACAATCAAAAGTTAAGTGAGTTGAACTTAAAACACTGATCGAATTCCTTACTCGTATTAGGGGGTGGGGGTCGGAAGTGAAAGTTTGTTTTCTCTGCCATCCGAAAATACTTCCCTATAGTTATTGGCAAAATAGCGTGTATATGTATGCTCGATGCTGAAAAATTTACTTCAATGCTTGGATTGCCAGTGATTCCAATCTTCTAAGATGACGATCTCTCGATAAGTGTGCAACGAGTACAGTTTGGGTGCTATTCCAATCTATGTGGTGCTCCATCTTTAACCTTAACCCTTTACTTCACGAACATTTACGAGAACTTTCATCCCCATTTCCTCGTGAAAATTACCAGTTTCTCCACAATTGTGCACCACAGTTGAAAATTAAGCTGTAACTTTTCAACTGTTCACAAGTTTTTATTTTTAATTCTAAAACATCCAGGCAGCTTCAATACCAAGACTTAAAAAATGTAATAAACTGCTTAATAATTACTTCTCAGGAATTTGAAGTGCGAGATAAACGAAACGCGTAAAAATGCGTATGCGTGTGAATCCTGTAGAAGCGTAGAAAAGCGTATGTGTGAAGGAAAGGGTTAAATTCGCTTTAAGAAACTTCATTAGCTAACCGCCTGGTGGCAAGGCTACTCGCTACCCTACGACCAGCAGGCCTTGCCACCCAACCCTCAACCATTTGACCACCTGACCAGGTTGGTGAGGGGTTTTACTCTCGCTACGAAATAATGGCGACTTCTCAAACCTTTCTCGATACACTCAAAGAATCTGACAAGGAATCGGACATTAAAAGACCCCCGGCGACCGACATACTGTGTGTTGTAAATGTAGAACATGTCATTTTCTAAAAACTCCTGGGTCAGTTGCTTTCTTCATGCTGACTTTGCTACATTGCGAAAAAGGCTTCTGTGGCCAGACAAAACGAAACGGTTCGCTTCGTCACACTCGTGTGCTAGCCCGGTAGATAATGAGACTGTCCCTAAAGTGTCAATTAATGCCAGTTCAGCGTTTTATTGCATAATTCTGACCCTAATCTTAATGAAAGGGCAGAACCATACGCCCGTGTTGTGCCAGTTAGTGCCTGTCCCGCTGCTGCTGGTGTTTCAGTTGAAGTAACGAACTTAGTGTTGCTATGATGGGCACTTTATCAGGTGGACAAATTTTCGTGAGGAAGTCAAAAGGTGTGAATGCCATGCTGGATGATCGCAACTGCAAAATCCAATATGGCGGCAGCTTTGCTTGCAGGCACAACGACTACGTGCGTCACCAGGATCGCCGCTGTTAGTCAGATAATTTACCCCTTGCGTTGTCTACTTTACAAGTTGTGGAGTTCATCCATCAGCAGGTATGCTCCTTCCTTACTCGCGCAGCCGGGAGACGGCTTACCACTTCGTAGATTGCCAAGGAAAACGACACGTTCTTGGAAACTGACGAAGTGGCGATCCAAGCACAGATCCAAGTCGGTTCCTCAGTGGCAAGACGCATCCAGAGAAGATGGTTGCGCCGACTGTACCAAACCCTCGTAAGTCATGACCAGTCAAGCAAAGTTAAGCACCTCAGAAACGTAAGCCTCTGACATTAATAAATCATTGAATCAGTCTCATAAATCTGATATTAAAAATTAAAAGGAAACAAGCGGCTACAGCGACTGCCTGTCGCACCGGTCTTCTGTACAGTTCCTCCACTTCCAATGTTGAGGCGCGTACCTCTATCATGCACTACAACAGCTATCTCTATTATACTAATAAAAAAAAAAGGAGCCATCACAATTGCCGGTTAAAAATGTGTTATCTTTTAGGCCTGTTTTACATTTTAGGCGTAATTCTCAGCTTTTAGGCCTAATTTTAACCAGCAGTTTTAATTTCGTAAGTAGCAGCTAACGGAGATGTGGATTGTATAGTAAGCCTATTCGTTTTTGCAACACGGTGCGCCTTCAGGCACACAGTTACAGTGTTACAACGTAACGTGTAACGTAACGTAGCCTATATAGATCAGTAGTAGTAGGGAAGTAATGAGAGAGACACTGTTGATGAAGCCAACAGCGACTCGTAGCAACTTGACGTTGCCATGGTAACTTGATTTTAGGCCTGATTTGCATTTTTTAGGCCTAATTTTAAAAATGCAGTTTTAATTTCGTAAGTAGAAGATAGGCCTAATGGAGAATTTGGTTCGACGGTAAGCCTATTCATTCATGCAACAATGCGACGAGACTATTTAAACGAAGCTAAAATCCATTTGTTTTTATTTAGGATTTTAATTCAACGATCGAATGTTATTATTTAATTTAATTACATCGAAGAAGTCTTATTAGCTATGAGGAAGTAACGATGTTTTAATTTGCCATGTAATTTAACTAAGTTCTCACACTGAATCTAACGTTAACAATGGTCGTCAATATCTGGTACCGTTGCGAAGTTGAAAAAAGCGACGGACGAACGGACAAAGTCGTTGCAATAGTCTTCTCAGCCGGTACGGCTGTACAGAAGACTAAAAACAAGTTCATCAATCAAGAATATAAACGCCATGTGTCTCGGTAGTCGTGGGCAAATGTCTACATGCTGCAACGATATGGGCCGCACAAGACATTGGCGTGAGGACGTATATTCACTACTTCGCCACATTTCGAGGTTGCCCGTCCGCGTCTCATGTTCACCAGAAGGCCATTATGTTCAGTTTGTTACACCTCGTCACTAAGGAACATCGTCACTTTGCCTACATCGGCACAGCACTGTTTTGACACGTCGGCACTTTGCCACTTTACCGATTCGCTGCCTCTACCCAATCGGTTGTGACCCTGTAGTTGATCAGTACCATGACTACGAGCACCCTTTACGTTTGCGATGCCAAACACCCCCCCCCCCCCCCCAAAAAAAAAGTCTGGTTCTTCGGTGGTCCTAACCGAAGAACCAGACTTTGCCGAACCGAAGAACCTTTTTCTTCCCCCCCCCCCCCCCTCCCCCACTAGTATGTTTGCAAATTCGGATTCTGTGTGCCCTGATTCTCACCGTCATGGAGCTCGACTCAAGTCTTACTTCCTGTACTAACAAAGCCAAGCTGCGTACAGAAAAAATCTGTTTAATCCGACGTTATTTACCCAACCTAACCTAACTGCAACAATAACTAATCAGCAATAAAATCAATTTACACACAATCACTACTAGTGGGTGCTAAGTAATGAACTTTACGAAAAAAATAAAGGCTCCGGACCATGATTAAGATGGCATTCATGGCGCGTACCTGGACTTCTAACATTCCTACGGACATTGTTGATGGGCTCCGTCTCATTCCGTCCACTCGTCTGTAAGGCTGTTTGACGCTCCGCTTCTTACGTTGGCTCCTGATCCCTCCTCCTGCTCCGAGGTTGGCGGCTGAATGACGTCTCCATGGCAAATTTTAAGTCCAACCCTTTTCGTCGTCGTCCGTATGGGCTCCCTACCACGACCTCCTGCCTCTCTACCAAGTGTGTTAGGAAACGAGGGGAATGTAAACCCTGGGAAACCATATGATGAGGGTATAAAGCAATTTCAGCAAACTCAGCAAGATGGGTCATTTTATTCCCGAGGTCGTAGAGTACAGTACCTTTCATAGGAGCAGGGAAGCTCCTAGGGGACGAGGTTAAGAATCCCTCTGTCGGAAGTGGTCCTGCTCCCCTTCACTGGTGAGGGGTAGGCTTCGACATTACGTGCAGAAATGGGACACGGCCACGTCGGCCACCTTTGTTTTTTCGGTCATCAAACATAATTACTTTTTCTTTCGTCTCCTATCCATCACCGAATCTAGTCCTTCACTATGGCTGCAGAACCTTCCCACGAATGAGCTACCTAAAACAGAAGTTGTCAAGTATTGTTAAGTTAGTATTGATGAAGATTGCTAAGAGACCGATTCTAAACCAATCGGAAGGCTAGAACTCGCTGCCGCTATGTCAATGGTTAGCCGAGTTAGTCTCCGAGATGCCTTGACGTGAAAGTCAAGCTGGTTGAGATTGCTTTCATGGCGTACAGCTTCTTGCCACAGGCAAGCACTCTCTTGCAGGTCCGCACTTGCCACCCCGTGAATCAGTATATAAGAAATGCAGCTCGTGTACTGCCTTGTTTTACATCCCAGATGTAGCGTGTCACTATGTGCTTTCTTCACTCGTGAGCCGGTCTTAACAGGATGGAGGCAGAGAGTTGAAGTCAACAGTTAGGCCACGATGTTGCAGTAACCGAAGGAAAAGTATGTGTGGTTGTACCAGGGGTTTTCTTCTTTGTATAAAGTGTACTAGATACCCAATATCTGGTGTCCCCTTCCCTGGTGCTATTGACGGGGCAGTAGTTTGACGGTTTGTTGGAGTATTTGTAGGTTAAAAGGTGCCTTAGTTGCCCGAACTCCCTTTAGGAGTGAGGAACTGAAATAAGTACTCTAATCTTTAGAATTCTTTAGTGTTATTTAAAGCAAACCATCACATTTGTCATTCAATATGTTCTCAGCAGTTCACCGGAAATGTTTACTACTTAACGATCGATGTTTAAGCTGTTGTCATGTTATGTGCTGACATCAGAACTTGTATGCTAACCAGTAATGCGATGCTACAATCATGTGCATAATTGTACGCTTACCTGTACCAGAAATGATACAATAAATCTGTGGGTGTTTGAAATTTGTCTTCAACTGTGAGTATTCATTCTGGGACGCTAGCAAGTAATGATCTGCAGTTGACGCGAGTTTACAGTGTCTGGTGGCAGCCTACCTAATCACTCTGCCGTCAATCAGTATTTAAGGGGCCCTATTTTACTCAAGCCAAGTGTGGCTTTAACATAGTGTGGGCAGGAAGGGAGTTGCCCAACTGCCTGTTGAAAATGTGAAACTGATTCATTTCGTCAGATGAGTACTTTGGTAATAGAAGAACTTTGGTACTTTGGAAGAATAGAATTAACATTCTTGTTAAAATATCATCTTTACATTTCATTTCGGGGTTTGGTTGAGTGGCAAGGCTGTCGTAGCTAATGAAGTTTCTTAAATTGAATTTAAAGTTTTGAGCATAGAGCACATACTGTAATACAAACTATTAGCCATTAACTAAAGGTAATTATTTTAGGATAAATAAAAACTAATTCTATCTTTAAAATTCCGTACTTTCTATTATAAATAAGTAAAGTTTTGCGTTATTTTCATAGGTATGGATTTCTTTTGTAATCCTTTCGAGGTATGTTTTGTAGCTAAGTTCTGACTTTACATGTGTGATTGTGCTTAATTTGTCAGCCCGACTACGTTTAAAGCGTGCAGTGTTGTTTTTCGTTTGCTCTGATAAGGGATTATGACGCCGTCAGCTCTCACAATAGCAACTGTCTGAAGCACCAGTTGAAAATTCCCAGTTTTGAATTGTTTATACATAGTGGTTTATTAAATGATTGTTACAGTGTTCTCGGGATCTCATGTGTTTAACCACCTTCGACGCAAATCAAATATACTTGGGTCTGGGATGGAAAAAGAAGTTTAAAGCACCAACAGATTATTGTTTTGCTGTGAAGGTGAGTAAACTCTGCCGTCACTTTATTCATTATTGCAAATATTAGGTTGCAGTTCTCTGTGATCACTATTGGTTATGCCCCTCGAAATACGTACGTAGAGATAAAACTGTTCCCAAAGCGTTGTAGCCTTCAATGGAAATAATGAATATGCATCCACGTTGCCTTCGTTTTTTTATTTTTGAAAGTTCACTGTAGCATGGTTAGAAGATGCGGTTAAAATAGTACCTTTGTAAATTTTCGATAGGCTGTTGATTATCACGGACATATGAAAATGTGGCTTCTTAACCCTACTGACGGCAGCCAGAAATAGAGTGCCCACCAGCCAAACCAGCCAGTTTCTCGCAGCGCAAGAAACTATTGCATGTCTGCATTAAAATTCATGTACCGTACTGGCCCGATTGTAAGACGGCTCGAATATAAGGCGAATTGCCATTTTCCTCTCATAAATTCAACAAAAATAATTGGGTACGATTATAAGGCTGACTACTTTCACCCAAGATTTTGCCTGTGCCTCTATTACAAATATTGTTGATATTATGGGATAATTCAGCCAATGCTGATTCAGAATCGTATTTCTCATCGTGTAGGGTCTTTTTTTTTTTTTTAATTGTGGTCTCCATAACAATTTTTAAGGTCCAATTTTGGTTACATTTTAGTTTTTCTAAATAATTCAAAAACTATTTGAGCTACTAACTTCTTATTAGTACCATTGACAGTCTCGAAAAAACTATTTGAATGGCGTATTCAAACTTCAAAATCGGCCAAAATTTGGCCGAGTTATGGCTTTTGGTGCGAATATGAGCTGAAGTTGCAGTTTTAATCGTACAAATTCGAACAAAAATACAGTTTATGTTTGGACAAGTACGGTAACTCTCTTTAAAAACGTAGTAGAGGCTTTGTTTTTTTTAAACAGCTTGCAATACTATTACTTAGGCCTAAAATCGAACATATTCAAACAAAGAAATTACAAGGCAAAGGGGGGGGGGGGGGGTATTGGCAAATGTATTACAAATCAATAAAATGTTACTGGCTTCGAGATCCAATTTTGACCAACTTTATATGCTGAAAGAGTCCTTTTTTTGCATAAACGTAAAAATTAGCCTTCTTCATGCTAAAAATGAAGAAAGCCTAAAAAAGAAGAATGTATTGAATTTTTTTTTGATTAAATAAAATTGTCATGTCTGTCAGTAGTGCATTAATCTTGCTCCATAGTGGCTGCTCTACTTGGCAGCTTCCTTATACTAAACAAAATTTAGGCCTATTTTGTAGAAACGTGTGTAACCCCACAGCAATGCAAAGACCACCATTTTGGATTTTTCTAAACTCAACGGGGGCAGCAAACAAACACGACATAGCTTGGGCAAAAATTAATATTATTGGCTAAAAACTAGTCATGTGGTCAAAATTGGCGGGAAACTTTAGCAGACACATGCCTTTACTAAATGAATGCTCCAGGAGCAACTAATGCACCATGCGGACTGACCTACAACTCGATAAAGTGACTGCCGTAAATTCTACGAGTACGGCGCACGATAGGTGGCGTGCCTTCCTGTTAAATTTACGGGTCTGGCGCGCAAAGGCTAAAGAACAATTTTCAGAACTTTTTCTGTCCTGGCCAAAGTATATTACAGCTGTGTGACAATTTTGACTCACAGTTTCTCTCTCGCATGTTGAGCTTAAAATACAAGTGAAACTTCATCATCTAATTCTACTTAACTATGTTTTGTGACATGCTGTTTTGAAAAGCTGTGTATTTAACCTTGGTGGGTTCGCGACCATTGTGAGAATTCTTGCTTAAAAAGAGTTTTTCGAGTCGGATGCAAGCAACGTGCCGAGTTCAAGTTGCATACTCGGCTCGAAATTTTTGAGTATCACGATTCCTATTTGTAAATTATTTTCTGCTTCAAAAAGGTAAAGTTCGAAATGCTACGCAGGCTGCAACTACAGGAGTGTTATGCTACTACTGCTCATAGAAATGTTTCTACGTGCATGTAACTTTTAATAGAAATAAAATGTCTTTTCAGCACCCACAAATCCAAACGAAGTCCACTAAGTACATGAAGTATTTGTGCGCTGAAGATGAAGACAGTTTAAAGCAATGGATGATGGGAATGAGGATAGCAAAAGTAAGCTTGTCTTTATATTAATGTGTGCTGAGCAGTCAAAGATTTAGGTGATATTACTAGTGCTATCTTAAATAAAATAGTTCAGTGTTTGAACGAACTTTGTTAAAACTAAACCCTTTTTATGAAGAACAACTGGCGGTTGTCCATTTGGCTGGAGTTAAATTGCACTAAAAAAAATTGTTTAGAACGAACAAAAAAAAATGTACTAATTTTGTTGGTTTGTAACATAAAACTTACATAAAATGTAAATAAGAGACGTTAACTTTAATGATTTAGTGCTGGAAAACTCTTATTCAATTGGTTGTTTACAAGCACTCGTTGTTACCAGCGCTGTCAATCTAGAACTTCCTGTCTGCTTCAGCTACCTCCTGTGAGCATTAAAAAACCTAATGTGGATCATCAACACCAAACTGGAAGTGATACATGATGTTCTCAGACCTAACCCTACTCACCTCCCCGATTCACAGGTGATACATGTAGCTGTTGAACCTAGAAAGATTAACCCGTAAGGGCCAATGGCTTTCTTTGGCTGCACCTCTTCTACCACATGGCCCCAAGAAGAGAATTCACACTTTCACACTTCACTAAGACTTTCAGACTTCACACTTTCTGGAAAAAATGCGCATCCCGGAAACGTTGAAAGACCTTATGCTCGTTGGAATACTTACCAGATAAAACATTCGTGGAATTTCACTCCTGCCTCTGACACTATTAGTAGTGAATATCCCATTTTTTTTCAGCTGGAGAATGGTGAACTATTAGTACAGTAAAACCTCTTTAATACTAACTTTAAGGGGACTGCTAAAAATGTTCTTATTAACCGTAGTTCTTATTAAACGGACAAGAAAAATTGGACTGCAACTTTAAAAAAATGTAGCCTACCGGTATAGCCTACGGTATTTTCTTTTCATTTGTCCTTGACCTTCGCGTTTGCGCAAACGGACAAAACTCTTATCACTTCCCAAGATGGAGTCAACTAGCGATTGATGTTTGCGTGAAACAAAACGAAATTCAAGGGGGAGGAAAAAGAAACTGTTACGAACAGCAAATTCGTAAAAATAAGCTAGAATTGTAAATATTTGTTTGTCTTATCCGTACTTTCGTATTAACAGAGTTCGTTATAGCCGTATATATTTAGTGCTGACTGAGTAGCTGACCAACCAAAAAAAAAGTTGAAAAAAGTTCTTATTAAGCGGGAATTCTTGTTATCAGAGTTCTTATTAACGAGGTTATACTGTATGTTGATATTTGTGGACAGCTTCTCAGGCAGACTAGCCTATTCGACTTCTACGATGATGTTAAAGGCATTTATGGTAGTGCCAGAACCTCTCGTAAAGCGAGCAAAAAGGACTCCATTAACTGGGGTCGACTGCATGCAGTGTTAAACTTTACCTTCCATAGACTTGATGCAGGATCAACTCGAGGCAGCTTCTTGCATTCCACTGGCCTAGAGGGCAAATTTCGTCGTCAAAACAATCACTCATCCACGGATTTGTTTAATGGTAAACAACTGGAGTTGGCCCCGTACCTACAAGATCAAGCCTCCTACGGCTCCTAATCCCATGCCTGCAGCTCGACCACCTTAGAAATATGCTGTGAGTCGTTTTCAAAGGGCCTCTCGCGAGATCACTCAACGTCAAACTCATCTAGAGATGCACCGATGTTGGCATCAGACATCGGAAATGGGCCCTTTTAGGCTACATCGGTCATCGGAGCATCGCCATCGGTCGAAAATCCACAAATTTATAAATAATTTTGGAACAGATGTACTTGTCACTAATTTCTGGGAGCTAAATTTTAGGCCTACAGAAAATTTTAATTTTATTTCTGTGATCCTCTTAATTATTTTTGACACAATGAAAAATGTAACTTTGTTTCTCTTTACTTTCTTAAACAACAGACCACAAGTAATCGGAATCAGTATTTGAGCACATCAGTGCATCCTTAAACCCATCCCCTTGGCCTTCTTTCATCGCAAGAAGACTACCGCTCCAAGTCGAACAACAACAAGGGCTCTCAATCTCGGCACGGAGGATCGCTTTTTCTGTTCCGTGGACATGCCGGCCGTTCCTTTTGTAGGGGGTAGAGAGTGTAGACCTCTTCATCAAAGACTTCATCGAAAACGCGCCTGCTCTCATTCATCGACAGATGGGGCAGGCTCCAGTATAACTTGAAAGCCTGGGAATAAATCACATCAGATGCCTATGTTCTCTCGATCATTCGAAACGGTTATGTTTCCCTGTTTGTATCTGTTCCTGCCCTCTCCGTCATTCCACTTCTGTGGATCCGAACCATTCCTCCGAAGTGGGCTCTGCAAAACGAGGTTCAGAAGCTTCAGCCAAAGGGCGTGATTCGTCCTTCCCCGCCAGACGCTCCGAGATTCTGCAGTCCTGAGCAGGCAATTTCAAAAAAGAATCGGCGTTGTTGCGAAACAAACTTACGAACCGGGTACTTCAAAATGAGGTTCAGTCAAAGGGTGTGAGTTGTCCTTCCCTGCCGGCTACTCCAGGATTCTACAGTTCTGCGCTAAT
The DNA here is from genome assembly GCA_023313725.1 of Lithobius niger. Classification (NCBI taxonomy): domain Eukaryota; kingdom Metazoa; phylum Arthropoda; class Chilopoda; order Lithobiomorpha; family Lithobiidae; genus Lithobius; species Lithobius niger. The sequence goes on along the minus strand of JAHWFP010191823.1, from coordinate 180,867 downwards.
AATTCCAAAAAAGAACCGGTGTGGATACAAAATCCTCTGAACCAGGCACTGCAAAACGAGGTTTAATCAAAGGGCGTGATTTATTATTAATAATAATAATAATAATAAAAATAATATTAACAGAGAAGGACAATACTGACAGAGCAGGGTCCGGACACCACTTACTCAATGCCAGTGCAATGTAGAGCAATGTACAGAAAGGAAAGTAGAATTAATTGAGAATAGGCCCTCCTAAGGAAGTCTTGTCAAGTTAAAACACTTGAGACGCATCCAGAAGACAGAAAGAGACTGCGCCAACATAACGCTCTTGGGCAAGGACTGCGCCAATGCAACAACATTGACACGCATGGCAAAGAAAAATTTGCGGTAGTCACTTTTACAATGGGGAACAACCAATTTAAATGGATAATCTCTAGTACGGCTATCTGATCTATGGATGAAGAACGGTTTGCCCCCACATCCACAAGACCATTTACAAGACTGTATACGAACAGCTATCAGCATGTAACCTGCGCAGTTCTAAAATTTCCAATTTGATAAACTTGAGGCGGGCAGTGTGGGATTTGTCACGAAGTCCCTGTACAGTTTAAGTGAATCACCTTTGAACAGATTCAACTTTATCAATCTCCCCAACAAGGTGCAGAGACCGTGTTTGTCCCTTCCCGCCAGACACTCCATGATTCTACAGCCCTGAGCGGGTAATTCCGAAAAAGAACCGGGGCACTCTGATTTTCAATCTTCGTCCGTTGAATCGGTTCCTGGATGAAGACCATTTCAAGATGGGGTATATTGTGTCGGTTCGGGGGCACTTCAACGGAGAGTACTCTGTGTCAGTGGATCTAGAAGACCCCTTACCGTCACATCCCACTTCATCCATCGGTAATTCATCAGTTCCATTTGTAGGCAGGTAGAGTACCATTTCGAGGTGCTCCCTTTCAAAATCGGTACAGTTCCTTCAGTGTTCACGCCAGTCCTTAGTCCAGTCGTTGGCCACATTCACAGCAACGTGGTACGTGCTCATGCTTCTGAGTCAGTACGCAACACAAATATGCTGAGGCTCCTTACGGCTCTACAGTTCGCCCTAAATCTTTTCACCAAGCTCTGACTTGGTATGATCATGTCGAAATGGAGGTTTCAACTTATGCACTTCTTCATTTTTCTGGGGGTCGAATTCAATCTTTTACGGTTTCTGGTTTGTCCTTCTCTGGACCAGATTCGGAAACTAGTCACCTTGGAATAGTTTACTACCCATTTCTTTAATATCCATCAGGGGTTTGGCCTCTATCATCGGTAAACTGGCTTTATGTGCGACGCTCGTTCCGATGGGAAGTTGAAGAACCAGGCCTCTGCACTGGTTCCAACTTCCGGTCCACTGACAGAAATCCAGAAAAGCAGTAATAAAAATAGTCACGTTGCCGTAAAAGTAGATGCTACGTTAAATGTTGGTGTATTGGTTGAATTTAGGTATTAGATTAACAATTTAACAGCAGTTAAAATATATAAAAGATCGTTAAATCGGTTAGGTACATGGGTGCAACTTCCGTACATCGGTGCAACTTCCGGTCCACTTTCCGGTTCACTCGCACAACCCAGAAAAAAGTCGAGGTCAGTTCCGGCAAGGCTCTCATGGCCATAGACAGACCGTGCCATCTATTGCCGACATCGAAAACAATAAACCACACTCAACCACACTCTACCAAACTCGTACAGTCTGCATGTTACCTTGAAAGTAGTTAATATACACTCAAACGACCGTGAACGTAGTTGCTACGTTAAATATTCGTTCAGGCTCATACGGTTGTTGTGTTGGTTGGATTTAGGTATTAGGTTAACACTGTAAAAGCAGTTAACAGTCGAGGGTTTACAGTCGGTTCCGACAGCCATCTATTGCCGACATCAGAAACCATTTGCTTATGGGCTTTCTGTGCGTGAAAGGTGCCAAACTGCCTCCAGATGTATGAGTTTGATTGGGTGATTTTCGAAGGCCCTCCTCGCTCCATTCGTAGTTGTCGCAGCTTTTTAGGTGTATTTTTTTACAAAGACACAGGTGTATCGCTTCACTTGGGGTTAATAGCCAAGAGTTCACATTCACTTCCGCACAACTCTTGTGACCACGGACACAACGCGCCATCTATGATTCATTTAGGCGATCAACATTTCCCCAGTGCAATGGTCAACTGAGATTGAAGGTGCCTTCCTCGCTCGACAGGGAAGTAGACTCTACCATCTATGATTCTTCTATGCAACCACCAATTACCACAGCGTTATGACCAACTGAGATTAAAATTCCGTCCATCTCTCCGCTGTTTCAGTCCCAGTTGGCCATGCACAATTTGCGGGTACTACAAACTACAAAATGTTGTCTCCGACCATGGACACAACATGTCATCTATGATTCATTTACGCGATCACCATTTCCACAGCGCAATGGTCAATTGAGTTGAAGCTGCCTTCCTCGCTCGACAGGGAAGCAGACTGCGCCATCTATGATTCTTCTATGCAACCTCCGATTACCACAGCGTTATGACCAACTGAGATTAAAATTCCATTCATCTATGCGCTATTCAATCCCAGTTGGCCATGCACAGTTTGCGGGTACTACAAACCACAAAATTTTGTCTCCGACGCTCACTGGTGCTTCAGGTATTTAAGAGAGCTTTAGTTTACTAAAATGTACTGTTAACGGAACTGAACTGATTTTAATTATTTCTTAATAGCTAATTTAGTTCCATTATTTCCTAATAGCTAATCTAGTTCCATTATTTCCTAATAGCTAATTTAGTTCGAGCGCTTCGCACACAAATTCAAGGCCTACGCCAGGAAATTAATTTACACAAAATAAACCGCTAGGCTTACTTCAATTACTTTGAAACGCTGTTGTATCACTTTGATTTTGGAAATTACTCATTACGCTCACTTTCAAAACGGAATACTGTCAGTATCTTGCCAATTCAACAATCTTCATCAGGCAGGGTCAAGAAAATTGAGTCCTCTGGTTACATTTTTGTCTGCTTGCTTTTTCGTCTGCTTGCTTGAAAAGAAGAGAACGTCCACGGCCTCCGATATTTACAAGGTAAGCACAACAAGCGGCATGGCCACCTATATATACAATGCTGGATCCAATATTTACAATGTTACGTACAAATGGCGTGGTTCTCGCAATAAACAAGACCCAGTCACATATATTACTTGCTTCTTTCACTCCATGTTTGCTTCAGTATGCCATCTAATTCATTTCCAACCAAGTGCATGACTTGTGGGTTAGATGGGCCCTGGATGTTCATTAGGGGGATGTTATTCTTTAAGTGGTGTTGGATTGCAATAGATTCTAGGCACCGTAGGTGTCGATCTCTTCTTGAGTTTGCTCTTACTAGTGACTTTGTCTTGTCACAGCCAATTTCGTGTTCAGTTTCCAAACAATGAACTGCAATTCCATTTTCTTCCACTTCATTCCTGGTGTCTCCAATGTGTCTGAAATCGAGGATAGTCAAGAAGGCGCAAAGTATGCAGGATAACACTCAGAAACGCAGAGGGAGGAAGACTAGGTGACTATGGGAGACGTACAGGATACGAGTGAAGGAGTTTATTTAGTGCCATGCAATGGGTGCAGTTCAGTTTACATTAGCGAGACGAGAAAGGGGGTGAGGACAATGCTTGGGCAGCACATTGGAGACACCAGGAATGAAGTGGAAGAAAATAGAATTGCAGTTCATTGTATGGAAACTGAACACGAAATTGGCTGGGACAAGCCAAAGACACTAGTAAGAGCAAACTTGAGACGAGATCGACACCTACGGTGCCTAGAGTCTATTGCAATCCAGCACCACTTAAAGAATAACATTCCCCTAATGAACATCCAGGGCCCATCTAACCCAAAAGACGTACAATTTGTTGGACATGAATTAGATGGCATACTGAAGCAAAGATGGAGTGAAAGAAGCAAGTAATAAATGTGACTGAGCCTTGTTTATTGCGGGAACCACGCCATTTGTACGTAGCATTGTAAATACTGGATCCAGCGTTGTATATATAGGTGGCCATGCCGCTTGTTGTGCTTACCTTGTAAATATCGGAGGCCGTGGACGTTCTTTTCTTTTCAATCAAGCAGACGAAATTGTAACCAGAGGACTCAATTTTCTTGACAGTGTCCTGTTTTTGAAAGTGAGTAACGAGCAATTTCCGAAATCAAAGAAATTAATTTAATTAGAAAAGGGAAAAGACCACGCGAGTCTGGTAGGAAGGAAGCATTGGAAGGAAGTTCTCAGGACAGCACGCTTCTCGAAAGGGTAGCTTCGGAACTGCCTTGAGCCTCATTTACTTCCACCATCATGAACAATATAATAGAAGTGATCATGAGATGGGGGGGGGGAACCATTAGCTTACGGGGACGTGGAGGATTTGAGACACTACACATGATGGCTGAGCATTTATTAGACGGTGTACGCACAAATTTTATTAAACTCAATTTGATCGAACATGGACTTACACGTGAGCTACCGTACCTAACCAGTGGTAAAAAACCGTGATTCTAACACTACCCGTGCATAGCACGGGCTTCAGCTAGTGTTACCATAACTTTCGTGGGACGGCATCATCCCTCTGAGCAAAGATCCGTTGGTGGGCTAAGGAAGATCGACTTCTAGTTGGAGTAGTCCACCACCCACCACCTATCCTTCTGTTGTTCACGGATGCATCTATGGCTATATGGGGACGCCCGTTTGGATGCTTTGACGACGTCTGGTCTTTGGTCGGAAGAGGACCTCCATTCCTCAAATCAGCACATTGGATCAAATCATCATCAATGGTGTTCATATCTGGTCCTCGCTCCTATCGGCAGGGGCGGGTTAAGATGGTCGGGGTTCGACTGGAAATGATTACATGGGACCCATACAGAGCAAAGTGTGAGGTCGGTCCAGGGAAGGGGGTGAATTTTCTATAAAATAAAATTCGAACTTTAAACAGTATATTATGGAATTTTACAACATCATTCCTACGGTAATTAAAAAAAAGGGCCTATGATTCCTTGTGCGCATGTCGATTGTGGCATGTAAAAGATCCTAAGAGATTTCCGCTCAGAATTACTTAGCAAAATTGTTCCTGTCGCCGTCTGGTGACATGGCTTTGGCAGAGAGCGCAACAAACCTCTAAAGTAATTAAAAAGAAAGTGTATGTCTGCTTGGGACACTATAACAATTTCAATTTTTTTCCTGATTTGGTTGAAATTTCCTCACCAGAGATTTAGAGCGCGGAATTCTATAGTTCGAAAGAGAAATTCTTACCTCAAATATTTTCGAAGGCACTGATTTTTAGTAGCCGATTTCTGGCTGTAAGGGATCCCGATCTGTAAGTCTTAAAGGCCCGAGCACCACACGAACAATACAGTGCTATTTTCCATAATATATTTTGAAGTTTAGCGCGCTCCCAGAAGAAAGCCCGATAATATCCTATAGAGAAAGTTCTTTTAATGTGACAAATGCAGAAAATAAATACAAATGGTTAAAATGAAAAAATATACAAAAATACAATTACCACCAATTTAAGCGTTTTGAAACAAAGGCCTTGCTTTTTACATCGTTTCTACATCAAATTTTGCTCATAGTGGCAGAGCTGTCCAGATGAGGTTGTAAAAATCGTGTTAGATTCGTTCTCGTATTTACGAATTGCTGTGTAAAATGGGTAGGGGAATATAGAAAATAAAGTAACTTATTATCTTCATCTTTCATTTTTAATAAAATTACCGTCTCACTTGCCAACTGCATAAATACTCCTAATCTATGCTCCTTTCTACATAAAGTGTAAAAATAACAAGTAACGCAGATTTTACTTAGTGATAAAATTAAAATAAAAAACACACTGAAGTTCCCTTCTTAGCAGCATTTTGGTTTGTTGATTTTCTTCTTGATAGAAAAAAAAGGAATGCATATGGCGAAGCAGGAACGTGCCGTGCAGCTGACTGCTGCTATCCTACAAAGCTCATAACACCAGCTACTTTTCGTTCCCCTGCTCTGGGCCGTTAGGACACGTGAGTGAGAAAGAATTACCTTAAAAATCGCACACAGTGCGGTAATTTCCGAGAACAAAGTAAATTTAAGTAATTGCAGGTTTCCTTTTCCCGTTACCTGACTAGTGACCGATTTGGAATAGTTATTTTCAGTGATTTTTTTTTTCTCACATTACATAAATGTGGTGGTAGGGGCCCATCGGCCTCTTCAGAAAAGGGGCCCATCCGGGGTTCTGGATGGGGTAATTCGCCCCTTCCTATCAGAGAGGACTAGCCATCATGTCAAACAACACCACGGCTGTGGCCTACATCAGAAGGGGAGGCGGGACCCACTCCAAAACTATTATGGTGCAAGTTTATCGCCTGTTCGGTCTATGTTTCTATCTTCATGAGACACTTCGACCCAGACACATCGCAGGGAAGCTGAACGTACTGTCCGACAAGCTCTCCCATTCGGACAAGACCCAAACGACAGAATTGCAGCTGTCTCCCAAGATTTACCGATCAATTTTCAAGCTGTTGGGAACCCATTTGTTGGCCTGTTTGCCACCCCACTAAACATGCAACTACCAAACTTCGTGTCCGCATTCCCCGATCCCCGAATGGCCTGGCATCTCTTGGGACGGGATATTTGCTTATGGCTTTCCTTCTTCAGTCGGTGCTGAACGAGATTCGGATGCCCAGAGGGTCTTTCATTCTGATTGCTCCCCTGAGGCCAGTGGCACCTTAAATCGTGGATCTGTTGGACTTAGCAAAAGAAAATCCGATCCCTCTTCCACAGTTGCCATGTTTTATGACCCAACATCGGGGGCAAACCCATCATCCAAGTCCTGCTCCTCTTTATTTTTACGTGTGGAGACTTTAAACCAATCTACATGCAGCAGGTTTTTCATCCCCTGTCACCTTCTGGCTTCTGCAGTGTCAAAGGGCTTCTACCATTCAATGTCTGTGAGGCCAAGTGGAAGAAGTGGTTTACTAGTGTGGCAAAAAAAACAGATCGACCCGTGTGATCCCTCCAAAGACTTCAGGCCGATCTTTCTCAATGGCTGAAAGGTTATAGGTCTGTTTTGAATTTGGTTTTATCTGTCTGGGAAAGTTGGACATTGTTAACAGTCGATCATTACCCGTCTCATCCACACATATATGAAAAGTACTGTCCACGGGTTTGTCGAATTTTCCCATTGTCGAATCTGCTTGCTCCTAGTGCTTTCCAGTCTGTCTGGGGCACCTTATGATCCCAAGCCTCTATGCTGCACTTAACCCAGAAAACTGCCTTTTTAGTGGCTCATGCATCGCCAGCACGGCAAAGTGACTAGCTGTTCTCACTAGGGAAGATGAAAATGTCCGTTTTGCAAAGGATTGGTCGTAGGTGACTCCTTTCTTTCCTCCTGAAGTTCCACGTCCAACTGTCATTAAGGCTCTGGGCCCAATGGTAGAACCTTCCAGTGGCGCACATGTACAATGCTCGTTCCGTGCCCTTTGTGGCTTTCTTCATTATATTGAACTACCCTCATCCTCTTCACAATCTCATAAGAGGATTTCACCTTGGATGCCTCTCTTCCTTCATGAAGACAAAGATTCGTCGGCTCCTGTTCCTCGGACAGTTCCCCCTGCAAAACTAGCAGTATGGCTTTGTGATATGATTCGACGCCAGTATGATACGGCTCCAAACCACATTGATCATCCTCCTGAGCTACACACATTGGCCTCGTCTTGGGGTTTTACCTCTGGAACGTTGCTGGATGACGTAGTCTCGACCTGCTCTTTGAGAAACAAAGACACTTTTATAAACCACTATCTGAGAGATGTGAGTGGTACTTCTGAGTAACTGAGCACGTGATGGCCGGTAGTTGTGTGGGAAAATCGTAAGTGATCCATTCAACTGCCTCGGAAGAAAGAATGCACAAGGTGGGTAACTTAGTTTGAGGAAGTTAATGTAGTAACCTCTATGTGCATATAAGCTCTAGTTTTTTATGGTTCGACCCATCCCTGATTGGGCAAATTCAGCCTATACTGAAGGGAAGTATTTTTGAAGATAGTAAGAAATGGAATTTTAATTTAAAATTAGCTTTTACTATCCAAAAATATTTATCTTTAGTATAAACCTACCCCGCTCTCGCAAAACCCAAAGGTTTTATGAAAGCAATAGTTGTGAGGATGAATACCATCTGGTAGGAGAGCTTCTATATTTTATTTTGGGCATTGAGCATTAAATTAAGTGATTTAAGCTGATACTAAACGTAAGTATTGTAGGATAGCAAAAACTAATTTCAAATTAAAATTTCATTTCAACACGAGTCCATTTAGCTTTTAAAATAAAACTTGTCAGTTTTTTTCAGTTAGAGCTCCGACTTACTGTTTTAAGAGGTATATCGTTAAGTAGGTATACACAAATCGTTCGAAAAAACTGGTAATAGGCATGCATAGTGGAATTCGAAGACATCTTGAAGAAAAAATAACACGATTCCACCACTCATGTAATCTTTCTCTTCAAGATAAAAATCACTGTAACGAATACAGGTGCAAATGATACAAAACCGAAAAAAATAATTGTGAGCTTATAACCAGAATTGATCCTACAAACTCCAATTCGCTGTGGAGTTGCTTCTATCATCTGAGCCATGTCGCCAAAGCCAAGTTATGGCTTCAGACAACATGGAATCTGTTCAGAGATTTGGAGTTAGTTGGACCAAATCCCGGTTACAGTATCTTGATGAAAGGCTAATAAAGGTTCAAGAAATCTTAAGCTATTTTTAGTTTATAATTTTCGCTCTTGTGCTGCTGTGTTTGCTTTGCTCCTGTTAGGTTATTATTAAATCGAGGTTTTACAAGTTTTGCATTTAGAGATTACTATTTCTGAATGGTTACTACGTGTTATTTAAAAAAGTATTGCTAAAGCAATGTGTCAAAATACTTTTTATGCTTGCTCTTTCAGCATGGTCGACAACTACTGGAAAATTACCGACACTTGCTGCAAGATTTGGCCGAAGATGATTTAGAAGTTCTAGCACAGGCGCGAAGCTGTTCAATGGCATGCATGCCTCGTCCGGGACAATGTACTTCTCCTGGAACTGGACCTTCTTATCCCTACCCATACCACACTGGTGTCGACTTGCCTTCGGAAACTTCGACGCCTTTGGCAACATTAGAAAGGTCATGGGGACATCGTTCCATTTCTCGTCAAAATTCCATTCGTTCCAGCTCTAGCTCAAGTGGTTGCCTAAGCGAGCGTTCTAGCACTGGTACTAGTACTCCCACTGGTGAACAAACTGGATTTGAATCAGACTTTCCCATGGGCACCATCAAACGAAAGCCCAGCATGACTCCGAAAATTCCTCTAACAAGTACCACGCGTAGTTTAGCTAAACAATCCATGACTGAAGAGAGTCTTGCGAGTGCCTTGACTTTTGAACTTAATTGTAAAATTGCCAATGGTCGACACAACCTGAGAAGATCTCTAACTGATGAACGCATTAGCCTAAAAAGCATGACTCTTCCTGCTAGGAAATCGTCTATGAATGAAGCCAAACGACGCAGTGGTTCTTTAGAAAAGAAAGAAATTGACATTGACAGCTTGCCACTGCCTCCGCCACCATTAAACATGGGCCTTAGCATGGAAAGTTTAGTGAATATTGACTCTCTGCCACCACCACCGCCAGAAGCATACAGAAGTTTAGAGTCCTTGCCACCGCCTCCAACTCCACCAAGTGACAAGCGAATTAATATCAACATGTGTCCTTTGCCACCCCCACCATCTCCACTTATGGAACATGCTTCACGTTGCCGCAGTCCAAGCTTACCTCTACCTCCATCGTATGCTATGCAGGGTGATGGTGGTACTAGAAATGATGCCAAGTCTCCAATTGGTCCATTAGTACCTCCTAAGCCTTCACACAAAGCTCAACACAGAAGAGCTTCCGAAGCGGATGCAGGTCCCATGATTGTTCCGCCGTTTCTAGCAGAGCTTAAAGCGCAAACTATGTCGCCTGGTTTACTGCGTAGGCCTTCGCCCCGACGAAAATTCAGCTTAGATCCAAGCAGTTTTAGTAAAAACGCGACTTTGCCTAGTAATTTCAATAGCGAAGTAAGATCTGCTAGAACTCCTGGTTCTCCGTCTGCTACTCCAAAGCGTCTGATGTTCGAAGACGAGGTTGACACACGTCAGGCTCTCCCACCGCCACCAGCTCCGCCCCCCTTGCCACCACCACCTCCGGTTTTTGCTAAATCTATCCTAAAAAATAAGCCTCCACCTCCAGTTCGAAGCGACACCACAAAGCTGAGTGCTGGGCCAGGCTGCCAGAGTGCTGCAACATCACAGTTGGCATCACCAAAAGCCTTCTTGGCTGATTTACAGCGTGTAATGGAAAAGAAGTGGAAGATGGCCCAGCAACTATCGGTTGACCAAAGTAACCCAACATATCCTATTATGGGATTCAGAGACAGTATGTGTGGGGAACTACAGAACAGAGACTATGAGAATCTAACCTTTGCTCCACCACCTCCTCCTCCTCTGCCTCCCATGCTTCACAAAGCATCGGATGGAAGGTCCGCAAATACGCCAAAGAAGAGGCCACCGCCTCCCCCTCCAAAGCGCAGTGATGCAACACACTTGTCCAAAGTCCCTTGAAATCATTGGTTTTGTCTTTTTTTTTTCATGGATAAATGTAAACTAATATCCCAGGTTCAGTTTGTGTGGTCAGTGTACCAAGTGCCATGCAAGAAAATACCTGGGTTTAAAATTAGGGTACGCTAAACGCAACTGGTAATCAAGTATTGCTGTGGTTTGCTTATTGGTATTTGCATGTTTTACTAGCTTGCCTTCATAATATTCTGTAATTGTTTTCAAACATTCCGTGGCTGAAAAGCAGTTTTTTTCTCTCGGCCTTGTTTTACTACAGGATTGACTGTTACAAGTTGCTTCAAGTAATTTTCAGTCATACCATGATAGGAATTGTTTTTAATTGACGCTGGCAGTGATTGTTTTTTATTGCTATTAAAAAAAAGTACAGCTTCTGGAAGGTCCAGTGCTTGCTTTGATCTCCTAGAAGCGCAGAAGGAATCTTTTGAAAGTTGCCGTTATCATTAGCTTCTGCGTTAAAGTAACTAACACTTAGTATCTACGATTCCTAATATTATAAATCGGGGATACGTTTATGAAATGGCAGCACTTATGTCACTACGAGATTGACTGATCTCTTTTTCAATGTGTTATCGAGCAATGTGAAATTCAAATAGAATATAAGCCGGCTAAATATTGTTTTTTAAACACAGAAGTGTTGTGCCTGTCCACTACAAAGTGTTCAAATGATCCTGTACATTGTACAGTAGCTGAAATATTTACAAACTTTAGGTAAGCTTACTACATGATGGTAAAAATAAAAATTGGACGGCTTGGTGGTATAGGTGTTAACATGAGGCCCTTTTTTCCTGCCTTTCGAGATTAATGTAAGACTACAGCGAAATGAGAAAAACTATCAAAGCAGAAGCACATACTATATACTTTCCAAATGTTATTTAAAAGATTCACATTCTTACTCTTATTGGGATTATACTTTATGAACTACTTTCTGAAGGTTTCACACGTTTAGTTTAATTTGGGTCATGACTGAAGTACTAACTATAAGGCTGTGCAAAAAAAATTGTTTGGTTTGCTGGCGCGGTTGCAAATTGAAGCACCAGGCAGCCAAGCATTATAACGTTATTTTTAATTTATTTAACTGACCTTATTTCTTGCACATGTAAAGCTCAAAGCTTCAAGAGAATATTGTTAGTCTAACAAAATATTATATTTTGCGAAAATACAATTTATGCCATATAGTTAGTATTTAATTTTTTTTTTAGTTTTTGCTAAATAACTTCTTAGTGGTTTGAGCTAAGTGTTGGCTTGGAATGTCAAAATCGATCAAAATTTGGGGAAAACATGAGTTTTAGCGGGTGGTCTTTTAGAAGTATGTTGAAAAATGCAGAGGAATTTAATTTAGCTGTACACAGTACATTCCAGTTTGCCTGGTGTCGGCTTGCATACCTGCATGCAATCCTCTTGATCACCAACATTCCTGTGCGTATTACGGTTCTCGCTAGGAAGGGTCTGCCAGGTAAAATAAATAGAGACAGTTTGTCCATTAATGATTTGTGCTGCCCTACAAATCTGTAAATTTGTGTGATGCGAGTTGAGATCCCAGTTAAGAGTAAGGGTGCGTAACTCTTATAAATAGCACGATTACCAAAACAGGGTTGAAGCACTATACTGCCATTGGTTAACCCACTGCATCCATTGTCAGGTTAAATTTTTTAATTAGCCCAAAAGGCTTAAATGTTGTAAAATAGTAAAGTATCATTCACTGAAAGTCTTAGTGCTGCCTGGTGAAATTTCATTTCACTATCACAGTTTACATACTGCTCACATTTTTTTATTATGTGAAGAAAAGCATTTGCCCAGACTTCTATCGTCACTCATTTTGCATTCTACAACAGAAGTCACTTTGCTCACATTTAGCCTTCTTTTTAGTATTTTGACGGTGATTGTGACATAACTTTGTTAGTAAACTATAGCAAATGGGTCTTGCGAACCAGATGTGTGGTAACTCGTTTTGATTACTGGCTTAGTGTAGCATCTGCCTGCTAACATTTTCCACTATGTGTTGGTGGTAATTAGTGGAGTTAACCTCTTTGGTATATAGTCCTTCGTCTGATAAGTTGCTTTAAAATATGCAAGCGTTGTGCTCTCATGATGTTTTTGGTGCCAAGAGAGACTTTTTTTCCATTTGTTGATTACAATATTATAAAAAAAGTTATTTTCACCCAATTTCCTTTAGTTAAAAAAAAAAAAAGCTATGCGAGCCATTTGCATGGATTATAGTACTACACATCACATGCTCGTTACGTACAATAATGACTTCTGCCATACTCTCTCATGATAATTGTACATTATGTCAGAAATTTGGATTTAAGATGTACACGTGCTTGTCATTTCTACATTTGCCCTCTGTTAGCCAATTGCATAATGTTCTGTGTTGTAAGTTGGCATAGTACTTAAACTTCTAGATTCCAGTGTTTTAGCTTAAAAAATAGCGTTTACGTTAAAGGGTATGGGAAATGTTGGACAGTTATTTCGGAAATCTTCCATCAATACAGCACCTTTTCACGTTGACATGACCCGTTTTAGGATGGATTTTTGTCAAAATAGTTTCAAAACACTGGATGAAATGAAAAAAAAAA
>JAHWFP010191823.1:139053-161888 GCA_023313725.1 Lithobius niger | reverse complement strand
GCTCTCTCCCGATGTCTCCCGGGTACGACCCACTCCCGTCGGCTAGTACCGCTAGTCTCCGTCCGCATCACTCGACTGGTTGCCCATGTCGCCCCGTCGCGACATCTCCCTTCGTGGGGAAAAGGTTCACTTAGCTGGTCGCCCATGTCGCCCTTTCACGACACATCCCTTCATTTCCTGTCCTGAGATTCTGCGGTCAGACTGCCCTCGCCAATGTTAATGTCGTCTGTTTTCCATTGTTGTCTTCACCGATCTAGCCAGACGTCGTGTCATGGAACCCGTCGCCTCAGCTCGACTTCAGTCCTCCCCTTTAGGTCACGCCTGGTTGGTGTCCTACACGCCTTCCAAGAGGCTTACCACATCGATCTCTGGAATTTGGACTTTCGCTTTCGCGACAAGCATGGCCACGACCGAAGACTCTGCTCCCCATGACGCCCTTTTGGCCCCCGCTCTGACTTCCGATGCTACGCTTCAGCCTGCTCTCCCGCCTCTACCCTCGCGACCACTGGCTGGCCGGTCATGACCGGGACGGTTACGTCGCGAATAAAGAGGACGTCTCGTCACTCCAAGACGGACAATGCACCCCACCCCCACCTGAGCTTGCGGCCCTCGAGGAAGACCTCCAACAAGCCAAGGCCTTCTTCCTGGAAGCGAAAAGGAAGCTACAAGACACTTTTCAACTCCAGAACGGCTGACACCCCATCTCCATGGTCCTTTCGCGACATGCCTTCACGTCCACCGCATCTGACTGTCCTGTCCACCGCGCGACAGGCCCAAACCGGAACGCTTAAGTGGCAAATGACGAAATCTCCTTGCAACTCCAAGAAAACCAACAGACCTCCATGACAGCCTTCATCGCTGGAAAAGAAGTCATCGTGGCTCCCTCCCGTTGTCTCCCAGGAACGACCCACTCTCGTCGGCTGGGACGACCGCTTGGCACCATCGGTATGTTTCGGTCGGTTGTCAGTGTCGCCCCTTTGCGACAACTCCCTTCGTTTCCTGTATGGCAACAACAATGCCCACCGGTAGCTGCCAGCTGTCCGACTGTTCCCACCCTTTGCGTTACACTACCTCGAGTTGGCTCAGAACTTCGTTTCCTCCATGAGTCGTCACGCCATGACCCGCAGCGAAGCCTATGTCCTTGTTGACACAGCTTTGCATCCCACAGAATGCAACCCTTGCCTCCGCCGTCTTGCACCTCATCCATGAAACGCACCGACACTCAAGACTGGGTCGCTTCGACTACAAGTCAAGACGGCTGCAAACGCCACTCGTCCGCCCCTCCACTGGAGCTAAACAACGCAGACGTGCAACGCCTTCCCCCTTCGCGACACCTGCCTTCGCGACACCTGCTTTCGCAACGATTGCTTCACGACAACTGTTTTCACAACGCAAGATGTTGCAACGCCGTCCACTCCCGGGACCCGCCTGCACCTCACCCCGGCCATGAATCAAGCTACACCCCACGTTCTGGCTTTCTGCCTCATCCACCGCTGAACGCCGGTGTCTCAATGTCACTAATCACAGCAACGCACCGCCCTTTTCACGACACTGAAGCTGACGCTTCTTCTCTTCCGGCCACCCACGCCGAGTTCTTCTAACAGCAACAAGGAGGCCTCTTTGCCTCCGTGAGTTCAAACACAAGATACGACGCCTCACAGAACACAGACCGCCGGGCCCCCCCCCTCCCCCTGCATCCTCGTTGCTGTTTTCCCTACGTTTCAACGGCTTCCGTCACCACTGCCTTTCAACGGGAACATTCCATCGCCACGGAACTCTTGCGTCCATCCGTAACCTTTTGCGACATAACATTACCCAGCGTTCCTCATCCCCAGCAAGGCTTCTTGTCGCGAAAGCAGCTCCACTGGGATTTGGCTCGAAAGCTCAAGCCTCGTTTTGACATCCTGTCCTTCCGTTTCCGATCCTGGTCTCTGATTGGCTGTTAACGTAGCCTCCACCGAACCTAGTTCGCACTCCTTGTCGCGAAAGGGACAATCATCCAACACTATAATCCAGGCCGGGTTTTTTACAGCACTTCAAAATGGAATCGCTGAAAACAATTCGACCAAGTCTACGAATTCTGCTGACTGCCATTCGGCTTGAATGCTGCCTCAATAGTTTTCACCACGATCGTATTTGCGACCAAGCTTTGTTAACATGAAGTTGTCTCAATCAAGTTTTAAAGCAAACAACTACGTCAAGATTCAGTGCCTCGTTCGTGTGAAGAGCCAACAACCGAAGGGGTGAACCAAGACAGAAGCCATTTGCTCCTCTTGCTACTTGTCTCGTCCGTGACTGACCCCACGTCTCATGTGAAAATCAAGACACCTGTTACTGTCTACTGCTGCTCGTCTCACACGTGGCTAGAATCCACGTTTTGAGTGAACCAAGACGGAAGCCGTTTGCACCTCTTGCTGCTTCTCTCGACCGTGGCTGACCCCACGTCTCGAGCTAAGAACCGTGACAACAGCTGCTGTCAACTGCTACTCATCTCATTCGTGGCCAGAACCCACGTTTTGAGTGAACCAAGACGGAAGCCATTTACATCTCGCCCTACCTGTCTCGTCCGTGGCTGACCCCACGTCTCGAGCGAAAATCAAGACCCCAATTGCTGCCCACACTGCTGCTCGTCTCATTCGTGGCTTAAAACCCACGCTTTGAGTGAAGAGTCAAGTTGGAAGCCATCTGCATTTCCTACGACTTGTCTCGTCCATGGCTGATCCCACGTCTCAAGCGAAACTCAAGTCACCAGCTGCTGTCCAACCTGCTGCTCGTTTCAGCATAGCTAAAAAAAAAAAAAAAAAACCCACGTTTTGCGAGTAGAGTTCGGTCAGAAGACGTCTCGATCTCTTGTTGCTGATTCGACCATGGCCGACCCCACGTTTCGAACGGAAATCAAGTCTTCAGTTGCCATCCACACCGATGCCCGCCTCATTCACTATTAAACTCACGTTTGAGGCAAATATCATGCCAGAAGCCATCGACAACGCTTGCTGCTTGTCTCGTCCATGACCACCCCATGCCTCGATTGGAAATCGAGGCTATAGTTGCTGCTCAGACTGGTGCTCGTCCCACTCGTGGCTAAACCCACGTTTTGAGGGAAGAACCAAGTCTGAAACGACCGTTACTGGATTCAAGCCTCGTTCAACCAAGATGACAATGGCCGTCCACACTGAAGTTCGTCTCATCCAAGACAATCTTCCATCAAACGTCAAAAAGCAGCTCCGACATTCATCCCCACCAATCTCACCCTGGAATCACCTGGTAAACCACACGACATTGAAGCCTTCCACACTTCCAGGAAATCCCTCTCTTTCCATCTTTAAAAAAAAAAAAAAAAAAGCAATGGGAAAGAAGGGACACATTGCATTGTGATCATGGTCATCCCTGTATCCACTTACAAATCTCCATGAATCTACAAGCCACTCTGCTGCCTCCTACAGTACCCTAGGGAAATAGTCAAAGGTGCCCACCACCTAATTTGACGAGGTCACCCTGTCAATGTAAAAAAATTGACAGGTATTGCACTTTTTCACAGCATAAAGAAAGAACATTTTGCTGGTCCCCAGCCAGGCTGGCTAAAAATGGTTTCTGTTGCTGAAAAAAGTGCAATACTTAAGGGCCCACCCTACCTCCCCTCTTGAGTCACCTTTGGACAATCTTGAGACAAAGAGATGCCATTATCACTGCCACCATCTTTTATATAGGGAGAACCACGCATGCGCGGTTGGGTACGGAGGCGGCCGACGATCTTCGAAATCTCAAGGCTAGGATGCATCGTTGGGACAACAATGCAAAAAATTGACAGGTATTGCACTTTTTTCAGCAAAAGGAACCATTTTTAGCCGGCCTGGCTGGGGGCCGGCAAAATGTTCTTTTTTTTTTTTTAGAAATATACCGTATTTGGTGTAAATGCTATGCCTTTATCTGCAACTACTGAGTTTGTTCATACTTCCTGTGAATATTTTCAGTTTTGTCGGCAAGTTTTTAGTTATTTTTTTTTTACTTAAATTAATGATTTATTAAAAATATAGTTAGCCCATTTAAATTAATCTGACTTGCATCAAAACCTTGGTTTTTCGCCTGCATTCTGATGGGTGTTGAACAAAATCTCTTAAAAATACCATGCTTGAGTTTCTGATGAACTAACAATAATAAGTTTTATGTCACAGGCCTGTTACGCAGCTTCTGCCATTGGCTACTTGACCAAAAGGTAATTGAACATTTCACAGTATTCAGGTAGCAAATGTTCAAAGTTTAGAATTTAAGTAAAAAAGCCACCAAATGTAAAGCAGTCGATTATTGTTGACTTGTAATAAATTAATTTATTCATTATGGTATCTCCTAAAGGAGTTCATCCTTTGCTGCTTCGTACACCAGCAGTACAGGATGGATTAATTCCTACCTGATGATCATATATTAGTTGCTTTGCTAGGTGGCCTAGGCGCATAGTCTGAATTCCATGTCAAAGGGCTTTAATTATTTATTTAATGTTAGGTTACTTCCTGTTCAGTGGAGTACATTGGGGGGGGCATTGCCCCTGTCCTTTTTGCCAAAAAAAAATTGGTAAAAAATTCGCCTTTTTGTAACTGTATTTGTTAGTGCGGCGGTGCCTCTTGAAAGGCCTAAAAATGCCTAAAGATGCTTAAAAAGGCTAAGACAAAAGGGGAAAAAGCAAAAGGTCCCCAAAACAAAGGTTCTGTAAAACTCCCTGTGCGCTTTTACTGGTCGGAGCAAAGAGATTGTTGGTTCACATGCAGAGGCTGTGTGGTCAAAACAATTTTACTATTATACATTCACTCTAATGCGCCAGAAAACACTGCTTATTTAGTGTTTGCCTTCAGTCATGCTGTTGATTCATGATAATGAAGTTAGCTAGTTCACTAACTAAACTGGATACTAAGATAAACCATAGCGTCAGTCAAAGTTTTCGACCGGAACATAGGTTATTTAGTGCTAGGAAAACATTAACCAAACTTGCATGTTACTTGCCAGTTGGAGCTTGACTGATGAATTCTGGACCTATGATGGTTTGTACTTCATATAAGTGTATGTTTAGGAGGGGAATCGTTTCCAAAACTCTGTTATCCATTTCAAGCACCATACAGTTGAGCATGTGAAAGACTTTTTATACATTGTGTTATGAAAAGATCTTAACTGCCCGCATGTTATTTTTTATTTTTTGTGTTCTTAACATAGCATCACTTGAATAAAGTTACTTGTTTGACGCTGTGTGTAGCCTATATTCTTGTGGTGTAAAGTCTCTTGTCTAGGTACAAACGATGAAACCTCAAGAGAGCTATTTGTTAATCAACTTCTAAAATATCATTGTAGGCCTGCAGTATGTCTTGTTGTCTCTGGCCCAGGGCTGCTCCATGCTCTTGGAGGTATGGCCAACGCCCAAGTGAATTGCTGGTAAGACGTTAACAACTACCATATTACTATTTATATTTCTATATGCTGTTCGAAAATCCCCATTGCCTGTGAATTTTAGCATTCTTTTCAAGGATGCTTTCTTTCTCTAGAGATTTCAAAAGACGTGAACCGGCCAGCTGCATAACCCGACTATGCACGTGCGTGTGCAGTTCCTCCTATTTAGGCAACAAACTCAGGGTTTTGTCATCCATTTTCCTCTAGCGTGCGCTCGAAACGACATACTTTGGTTCTCTTTCCAACGCATTGCCTTCGACTTTTCTACGTTTTCTTTACCATCGAGAGGCTACTTTTTATCAAGTGTCAACCTTCGGTCAAGCCTCCATGCGCGGCTGTTCCAGGGAAATGCCGTTTGTGCCTTCGCCCAAAACCGCCTCGCCTTCGGCCGTGGTTCGTTTACCTGTTCAACCCAACGTTGTTGTCGGTCCATCGCTCTCCGCTTCACTCCAGCTTTCGACACTGTCACTCTTTCGGAAGATCAAGCTAGTCTCTCCATTTACATCTCTTTGCCACCATCCCAGTCCAACTTCAGTCATCATCGTCTGTGTCACGGAACTCCTACTCGTTCGTACACGGCGTACAGTGACACTTGAAATTCTGCAATCTCGACTCCTCACACCTTCGTTAACATTCTCCTTCGTGCAAGTTGGCGCACTTTCCACCATCGCAGGGAATCCTTCTTCATTTGTCATTACACCTGGCCTTCGACCTTTGTCTCCTCCTTCCAAAATCAGCCTGCCAAGTCGTCGATGCTTCTGCTCTCGGTCAAGTTTCGCACCTTTGACCTTACCAACTTCACAAACCTTGACTGGTTCTCCATCTTGTTGTCCCACCCCCTACACGCCTTCGATCAAAATTTTCGCTTTCAATCGTTTCACCGTACTCCTTGACCTGATCTCTGTGAACTCTGACGTTATCTTCGCCCAACATCACAACACGCCTCAACCGTGACTGCCTTCGCCTTCAGGCTTGTTCGTCTCTTATTTTCCTCATCCCTTTGGCCCCTGCTGCCTTAAGTCGAGTCTCTCTGTCCCACGCTTGCGTCGTTCTCCTCGCATCGGCCCTCGCAGCATCTGCCACAGCGCACCTTTGGTTAAGTCTTCAAGTCACGCATGCGCACTTGTCCACCATTCTGCCTCTGCTGCACTAGCGCCGTTCTTCCCAGCATGCTTTAGGGCTCTTGACGCGGGAAATTCTCCTTCTTCTTGCTTTCATCACCACTGTCGTTTTCCACGCCATGCTCCCATTTTCGTTACCGTTTCCTTTCACCATGGGACCCAAGCTTCGAGGAGGAACTTTAGCAAGATTTGCAACCCTTTCGAACGATTTGTCTGCAGTACGACCGATTTTGCAATCAACTTGCACTCGTGTGGAAATCGTCTTCAAGAAGAAAAGATACGACCCTCATCCCGCATGTCAGGTTGCACCAAACGTGCGAATACTTTTTACGCCCGTGGACCGTTTGTACAACAATCGACCGGGATCTATGGGTTGTGATTCAGCGTAAACACCTCGAGTCCAGAAACTGGAAAAGACTGTGATAAAAAGAAACTTCGTGAACAAGGACATTCCGCTCACTCCTGGGAAATTTATCACACTTGTTTTACACACCTCAACTTCTCACAGTCCTGTCGTCATCAACGCAACATAGAATTCCATAAATTCTGATTCACACTCATTTCTTCAACACCTCATGAAAATGGTGAATCACTCATTGTGGTGTTACCGAACTCTCCTGTCATCTCTTCAGCCTCTTCCAAATTGGTTTCATCGTTATCATTATCTTGCTCGGCTTCACCCCCTTCTTGCACAAGCTTACCATTCGCATCGTCTGCTCGTCCTTCTTGCAAACATTCAGTGTCAGCAACGGTTTCCCTTCCAACCTTTTCTCCTGTCAGTTTACCTTGTCGTTCCTCCGGTGTGTGATCTTTTGACTCAGGTGGTCCCTTCTGAATCCCATCGCACCTCCAGCTCCGTCAACGACCCCTGCACCTCCCATTTCTTCCCTTTCGGAACCACCTGTGAATATATGTCATCCCCGGCAACCATCATCACCGGTTCCATTCCTTCAACTTGAACTCTTTGACTTCGCCTATCCAAAAACTTTGTCCAATCAAGTCCTTAAAGACCTTCACCCTCACTCTCAACTGTTTGCCGACTATCCAGCAACCTTCAAAAAGCCATCAACACAGGAAAAGCAACTGCTATAGAAACAACAAACTCAGGAAAAGGATCTGCAGCCTCCCTCAAAACTCTTAATCGATCTCTCACATTCCAAACTGAAGTTAGTCTCCCCCTTGCCTGGCAGTGGTCAGAGCCTTTGAAGGTTGACTCGTTGCCTGTTACGCAAACCCTCCTCCACTTTCACACCCCGCTTTCACAAATCAAAGCCAGACCCAAGGATTGTACCAAAGGACCTAAGATCTCACAAGTCACAAACTTACCATGTGGTAGCTCCTGCAAAACCTTCAAGCTCTGCCACATCGGGCCCCACTCCACCCTCGAAGTCGGATCTTCATTCCACAGCCTGTCCTCACCCGGTGTCTGAGAAGGAAGAAGAAGCAGCGACCGTGATTCTCTGCACATCGGCTCCTTCCACTTCGAACAGTTTCATATTCCCCATCTTTCGAAGAGGTCTTCCATTGACCCCACTTCAAACTGGGATCTTCCCTTGCCGCCTTGAACGCACCATGACAAAATCATGAAGAATTGGATTACTGGTAACTCGGCGCTTCCTAAAGAATCATTCATTGCACGTCGAATATGGCAATCCGACAATTCTGATGATTTCTCCCCTGCCATTCTGGTTATGATCAAAGTGACCAACTACAAATCCAGACTACTCCCTTCCAGTGACTGTCGGTCCAGGGCGAAAGGATATTGGTTCACTTTCCTGATCTGCCCCTAATTTCCCATATTTCCATCTTTGTTTTTTTCAACCTTCATGATGGAACAGGGTCTGCTCAGTGTGATCACCGACACGCAGCTCTCACCGTGCTCTACAGGACGACGTCATCACCAAGATCACGCTAAAGACTCGTTGTTCCATAACCCCTTCAATCAACTCCCTTAAATTGCACAGTCTTCTTTTCAATCCAGTCATCTAAATTCAGCTGTTTATCCTCAATCACCAACTATCGCACACCTTGTTTGATCTCTAGCTGTCTCCTCACCATTCATCTCATTCAACTCCTTCAGCTACACCTCACTGAAACGAGTCACGCTTCCATCTGAAGCTGTGAATTGGTTTTTCCCCATCATGACTCACATGCGTCTTGGTAAACCTTCAACAAACCATCAGGGATATTTGGTCGATGTATTCTCCCCAACAGATCATGTCCTTCCTTCATGATGCCCCCTATTCAAAAAAAAAAAAAAATACACGTACAAAGTTTTCTTTCTTTTTGGCTCTTTCGGCCCTCCCAGTCCCTCAAGTTTTCCGTTAGGACAGCAAACTCTCACCCCTTCCCCCTTCGGATCTGCAGTGTTTCCACTCAGGGAAAACCAGGTCGTAACTAGGGATGGGCGAAAATGAAATTTCGACTACGCGATCATTGCAGCACCTTGATATGCGATGTTTGCGATTATTGCGACATTTCTCAACGTGTAGGCCAAGCTGTCTTAATTTGATCAATTGGTCATAACAGCTCTATTACTACAGTAAGCCTACTTACTATACATGTTTTGGCTTAGTAATGCTACAGCTACGCCTAAATACACATGCATAATAGGTCTTGTTAGTGTCATGTTAATACAAAATTATGGAAAGAAATTATTCTAATTATTATTCAAAATAAGTATTTTCAAATGTTTAAGTATTTGAAATACCATACAAGTCGCACTCGCCAAATAAATCATACCCACAAAAAAGATATTACGTAAAAAAAAACAGTGTATGCAATCCGAACATTTTCTGCATAGTTTTAAAGTGACTTGTTAAGTGTGAAAATGTTGATATTAATTAATCAACAGACGAGCACTTTATGTTGTAACATTAGTCCTGTTAAAATCAGCAGTGAGTAGAAATTTTTCTTTTCCATTTGGAGGCCATGTTTGTTGCAAAAAGTAGACCAGATGGTATATTAGAAATAACTTCTGAACGGTTGCAACTAGACACTTTTGGCTTGCTCCACTGAAAAGCTGGCGAAAATAACATTAAAATGGTGTATTTGAACGTCAAAATCCGTCACTATTTAGCGAAATTGTCGACAACGATGGGAAACAGCCGAAATGGGCTCAAAGGTGCGATGATCGCCAAACACGAAAATCATTGCGGTAACATTATCGCATGTGTTGTCTATCGCGATAATATCGAAATATTGCAATATCGCCCATCCCTACTCGTAACGGTACGGCACTCATCAGGTAGTGCCCACCACCAGCTTGACGAGGTCTTCTACAATGCTAAAATTCACAGGTAATGTATATTTCGAATGGCATATAGAAACAGTATTTTACCGACCCCCAGGAAGGCCGGCTGAAAATTGTTTCTATTGCCCAAACGAAAATATACATTACCTGTACCCGCTCTACCTCCCCTCTTGAGTCACCATCTGACAGATCAAGAAGGAACTGAATGACAAAACCCTGTGTTTGTCACCTAAATTGGAGATCTGCATACGCACGTGCACAGGTGAGTTACGTTTTTGTTGTTGGCCGGCTCACGTCTTTTGAAATCCTTTAGGGAATGAAAATAATGCATTACAAAAAAAAAAGGACATACCCTCTCCCTATTGTCGGGAATCCCAGGCTTATACAGCTTTTACAACATTTGCACATGTTGGAGTGAATGTAGCAAAACCGTTTCGTACCTGGGGAAACACAGGAAAATTAGTGTTATGAATATTTACATAAGTTTGAACTAATGTTGCAAAACTGAGTTATACAGGAAAGCCAACACGTATGCAGGCATCTTTAAGTGTTATTTAAACTAAAGAAAAAAAGTAAAGTTAGATATAAAATTAAACATTTTTAGTTGTATTTGGACAAGTGAAAAGTTAATAAATTACTGTTATTTAGATCAGTTGCATTTAGTATGTTCAATTTTGATGCCTTACTACTTTTTGCTTCAAGTTGAGAGTATGTAATTTTTTTGTAGCTTACATTTCGGGAGACAGGAAACGTTCCCACATGACAGCAGAATTACGATGTGTCTATCATAGACACAACTCCCACACCCTATTTTTTTCTTTCTGCAAGCCACGATTTCAGTAAGGTTTTTAATCTGTCAACTTACAGGTTTGAAGGTTAATGTAACATGGTTCTGAATTTAAATTTTCATTTAAATTTACCATACTCCTATGCACAACTCGAAAAATACAATCATCGTATTTTTGCTAATTTTCGACAGCTTTGCATTAAGTATTAATTCCTGCTGTTTTCTTCAGGCCTAATAAAAAGTGTTTTCTCTTCGGTTTACATCACGCTGTGCTATGTTGTCCGTGTTATGATTTATCTGTCGCTGTGCGTACGAGTATGGAAAATTTTAATGAAAATTTAAATTCTGAAGTGAACTCTCGGGGCCGTAAGAAGCATTTTGGTGTGTACAAGTAGGCTAACATGGTTCTCTTCGCTGCTTCAAATATAATGCCTATTTATTAGGGGTGTGCGAGTAGAATAATTTTAATTCGAGTCGAGCCGAGCCGAGTTTGCAACAGAAGAATCGAGTATCGAGCCGAGTTCGAGTATTTGATGAACACACTTATTTGGCAAGTGTTGTTTTTATTTGTTAGTGTAATAACAACTAAGATGCTGTTTAACAGACTGTGTGGGTCAAGGTCTACAACTAGTTTTCCAGTTTTTAGGATATAACTTTGAAATGGTTGGAACTAGTGACTTTTAATTCACACCACCTGAAAGCTCTCGTCGAGACGATGAATTCGGTATATTTGAACGTCAAAAATGGTCAAAAATTGGCGAAGTTATGGCATTTTCACCGGATTCGAGTTTTCCGAGTATGAATGCAAGCGACGAGCCGAGTTCGAGTACAAGTCGCATACTCGGCTCGGCTCGAATTTTTCGAGTATCGCACATCCCTACTATTTATTATTATTTATTGATGGTTGTGGTGTTTTATCATGTTTTCAGAAATGTAAACACTTGTACTTAATTACCACAACAGAAAAACCAATCCAAGTTCTACTTTACGTTTACGGTGATTTTCCGGGCACTTCTTCACAAAAAAAGCACTAGCAGACCAACTAAAAATCCCTACATGCTGGCTTGGATTGGTTCTTCTGTTGTGGTAAAGTGTGCGGCCCCATTTATAATATGGATTTCGACGCGTACGCGTGACTGTCGGCGCGTGAAACTAGTGTTTTTTGCATGCTCAACGCTTAAGCGTGAGTGTTTACAATTGTGGAGCAGGTGGGCCAACACGCGCGTTTTGCTATTTTCAAGCGCCACGTGAATGTCTACTGGACTTTGATCGGTGAGCGCCGAACGACGCTCGCACTCTTTAGTTGTTGCATGCTGGGATAGGAAAATAGTGGCATCAACGGATTCCAACGGCGCCACAAGAAAGGAAAATGTGGTGTGCTAAAAGGTTGAATGCTCAAAATAAACGGTAAAATATCTTAATTACAGTGACCTTGACCCGTATGGCATTGAATCTTGCTGCTTTAGAAGGGGGAAGTTGTGGAACAGCCTAGTTGGATCATGGATCGGAGTAGCGGCCAGCATTATCAAGCTCACGCGCCTGCTCATGCGTTTGATTTGGATATGAAAGAGCGTTTTCCTTAGCTTGACGATGTCTCGAGCGGGCCAAGCAGACTGTCCGTGCGCACTGCTTCGCTCATGAACCGGCGTATGCTTCGTGCGTCGAGTGTGGAGTGTCACGCTTATGCGCATGTGTTCGTATTGTAAATGCGGCCTGAGTGTTTATGTTTCTGATTACTAAAATTTACCACTATTACCACCGTTTACTGGTTTTTATCAGTTTTATCCTGTTTTTATTTTTTATGTTAGGCCTTTAATAGTAGTAGGTGGATCATCAGAACAAGAACTTGAAAGCTGTGGAGCATTCCAAGAATATCCACAGGTAACTATTTATAAGTTTTAAAGTCTTGCCGCTCTTATCCTTTGGATGTTGTGATCACAGGAGTTTGTCTGATCGAAATAGGTATCTAAAATCATTTTCATTGTTACTTTAACCTGAATGTTTACAGGGCAGTTAGTTCCATTTTGGTATTATTCCTTTATGCTGACTAGCATTGTTCTTTGCAATTCGTGTATTGTGTACTGCAGCTACACATAACAAGGGAGGAGCGTGATCCTCTGTTTAGCTTAATGTTTGTAGAGTTGGTCACGTATGTAGGTTAAGCAATGGCATTGGTATCAGGCTAAGCAGGGTAGTGCCAGCCTAAAATTCTAGAACAATTAAGCATTTGTATTGCTTGACAACATATCACTGTTAACGAAGTCATGAATTTTAATTGTTGAACAGTTTTTTCTATTTCTGAACTGTTATTGTAACAGTTCTAACTCTGTAATAAGGCTCTGATGAAAGGAATTAAAATTTAATTTCTGGCGATGGCAGCTGCTGTCTAACATTAGGATTGTACCGTTAGTCGGGACAAGGAATTAATTCAAAACTGTTGCCAGTCTTTTCAAATTCAGAAACGTTATTAGCGAAAATATCAATTGAACCATTATTAGTCTCCGTGATGGTAACAGCCCTACCATTTCCTGCATTGGACAATGGTGTCTGTGGAAAATCAAGTGGGCAAGGTATTAGCTGCTGTCCTCCCGTCCCGATCATCACTATTTTCATTATTCAAATATGACTGATTACCTGTTGATCTCCTATCTCCATGCTTCATGTTCCTCTTCTTCGTAGAAATTATACCTAAGTCCGAAAAAGCTCCCATCTTACGAAATGGTTTAAAATTTACTACTGTAAAACTCCCCGAGTAGAGCTCAGTTTTTCTTTGTTCGAACTTGAAAATCCTGTCAGTGTTCTTAGCCCGAAAACGACCATCGTAGAATTTGTATTCTACGTCAACAGGTAGTCTAATGAACCTGCAGTTTTTGTAAAGGTAGCAACACCACCAATACACTTTCCTGTTGTGCAAACTATCAACAGAATCAGCCTGCTGCTGATATTTTCCAATGTGAATTGTTTCCCCATCACTATAATGTTACTGAACAAATTTAAAAGCCCCTATTTCCCTGATGTCCTTGTCCTCCAGCGTGACCTGAATGCTATCCAACAATGGGCCAGTGTTAACAAACTCTCCTTTAACACTGAAAAGTGTGAGTGCTCTACTTGGGCAAGAGCAATCCTCAGCATACCTGCCTTCTAAATGGTACTGCCCTAAAGCATTCCACTCAAATCAAATCACTTGGTGTCATCATCGACAGTAGCCTGCAACCCAGAGCACAGTGCATCGCTGCAGTGAAAAATGCTAACAGTGCCCTCGGCCAAATTAAGCACCACTTTTCCTTCCTCAATGTTGCTACACCGATGATGCTTTACACCTCATTAGTCTGTCCACACCAGGACTCTTGTGTTCAGGCATGGTGACATGTAGACCCCTTACCCGCCGCCGATAGCCAAAGCCGCCGCTGGAAATACATCAGCCGCATATTCACCGCATTTTTGTTTGGCTAGCCATTAACCAGCCACCGCCAAATATATGCTGGCTAGTCGTACTGCAATTTTTATTTGGGTAAATGTCACACTCAGTTGCAATTCGGAATCTGTTTCATTTTTGGTGAACAGGGTGAATGGTATCTTGAATCTTCTAAATCTGAATCTGTAGTAAATACTTAGCACTCGCCATCCGCGGGATCGTGCGAGCGATTACACAGGACAGAACCGAATGTCTCTTCCCACTTATTTTTGAGGTCGAAGTATACGAACGTCTCTTTCTGCGGCTTGATCTGGTCACATGAATAAACTCAGTCTACAGTGCATCCACGCTGTAGAAATGGGAAACTCGAGTATCCCTACCGCGCAACCACTTTAATGATTTTAACAATTTGAAGATGTTTGCATAGCATGATGCAAAATATTTCGTCTTTTTAGGTTTTTTTTTTTTTTTTGCTTTGCAACCAAGTTTGCCTGAACAGTAACTTTCCTGATCAAATTTTGACATCATGAGCAGTTTTCAGAGGCATTTCCCCGTATTTGAGGGTCAGAAAAATCAAATTGCTGTAATGAAAATAGGTCTATCCAAAGCGTAATGTAATTATCTTTCATATAGGCCAAGCACGCACGAACATGATACGTTTTTAGAATGCAGATTACGTATTTGCAAGTTTGTAGAAAATTAAAAAATGTGCTTTTATTTTAACGTTGCATATAACTGTGTCATCTATATATATAATACGCTTAGATTGGGCAAGCAAATTCATCGTTATTATGCACTACAATGAAAGAGGGCGAGCGACCGACAATGTCAAACAAACAGATGTGGCTTATAACAGTCGACATATTGCATTAATAAAGCTAGCTCTTAAGAGCTGACTTGGAAGAGTTTCAAAGTTGTTTGAGTAACAATCACTGCAAGCACAACCGTTGTTGAGGTTGTTGGGTTTGTTGGGCTTGGTATCAGAACAGAGAAACGTCCTCCATTGAAAATAAACATTTACTTCCATAACACAAATCAGCAGGGGTTCAAAGAGGGAGCAGAGATGAGGATATTCAGACCACACAATGGGGGAAACCGGGGGCCCACTACAGTGTTACGCTCAGGTATGCGGGAACCAGCTAGCCGGCGTATGTTACGCCGGGGGTACAGCTAGTTTGAATTTATTTCCTTTACCAATCTAACCTTATAATTCAGAGCACATTTCATTTGTTATGCTAAAAATTGTGTTTACATACTTGAAACTTAATGGGGCCTAAAACAAAAACCTGCACTTAATAAATGCTGTAGCTTAAAAAAAAAATGTGTATTGGTCGCATTTTAATGTTGAAAATGCCAAAATGTGTGCAGGCTGAGCCGATAGCCGCTGAAATTGTCTCAAGCCGATAGCGGTCGAAAAAATAGTCGGCTATGATCAGCTTTCCGAAAATTGGCCAAATATTTTCATTAGCCAGTCGAATAATTAAAACTGAACGGCTGAGGGGTCTATGTCCATGCCTGGTCAAAGATTGCACCATTATTGAGAAGGTACAAAGGCGTGCCACGAAACTTGTCCCTGGCCTTTGTGACCTCCCATACCTGGAACGATTGGAGATCATGAACCTTCAAACCCTTGAAAAGTGGAGGCTGAGAAGGGACATTTTGCAGACCTACATGATCATGCATCAGCTTGATAAGCTCCCCAAAGAGAATCCCTTTTTCAGCCCGCCAAGACCGTCTAGGAGGGGCCATCTCCACAAACTTCACAAACCACACGCTCACACCCTGTTGCGGGGCTCTTTTTTTCAACCATCGGGTTATTAATGCCTGGAATACCCTTCCTCGTGAAGTTGTGTGCCCCCCCTAGCCTGAACTCTTGTAAGGCTAGGCTGGATCGCTATCTGGCAGCATGAACTTTTCTCTCCCCCACCTCATAGTTTTATCACTCCGGTGGTGTATTTTTATTATGTTATGTTATTTCAACAGAAAATTCAAGGTGCAGTGCATTGCTTGGCTTAGCTCTGTAAATATTTGCTCGTTTCAGTTTTCCTTCAGTCACAGTATAATTTAAAATCTTTGTTGGCTAGTATTATAGCATGGTTGTGCTTTTCATGGTCCCATACACAAATGATGCAACGACATCTCCGCTGTGAGGGCTGCGCTTGGCTACTTGTCTCGCAGGGAAGCCACCTGGTTCCATTGCTGTGGTGACTGCTCAGCTCCTTAGTATGATGTTGCAATCGGTCTGTACAAGTAGCAGCTAGGAAGTTCATAAGAATAATGCAAGTTTTAAATATTACAATCATGCTCCTAATAGCGTATTGTCGTTGCTTTGATTGTATACGTGTTGCTATATACACGTCGATACCAGGGTGGATTTTACAGGAGGCTTAATTGGTGAAAATGTTGATTTGTTTTCTTTAAACAATTTCATAGGTAGAAGCTGCACGCATGTATTGTAAATACGCAGCAAGGCCGAGTTCTGTTGAAAACATTCCATACTTTGTGGAAAGAGTAAGTATGTAAATCCTGGCACTTAACTCCTATTGGATTCTATAATACAATTTAATTTTACGCTTTTCATTGACGTTAAAAAAATCTAGGCAGTTCGCAGTGCCGTATATGGCCGCCCTGGTGTCAGCTACATAGATCTGCCAGGTGACATGATTGAAAGAGAAGTCGCACCCGAAAATGTGAGGTAAGGATCGCTTATTCTGTATATTTAGTATTTTTTTTAGGAAAATGTAACGAGTTATTCCTTGGTTCCAGATCTCATGTGATCTCCCCACCTGTGTTGTGTTTTGTTGCATTTGCATTACTAAGTTGGCACATCGTCCCATCGTTGATTATATCATTTTTATAGTGGCTAGAATTTTGTGAGTTTTAGTATTTGAAACCTATGACACTGCAAGGGCCAATCGGGTATAATTAGTAGGGATGGGTCGGTTTTATTATTTTTATTTCGGTTCCGGTTTCGGTTTTCACGCCCAAAAAACCTCGGTTTCGGTTTCGGTTTTTGCCACCATCCACCCCAACCGGATTTTCCTAATTTTTTTTTCTTGTAACAGTTGTATTACTAGCTTCAACTTACTCCTTCTTTCACTTTCAGCAGCGTCATAGACCGTAGGTATAGCTGTGGCACCATTTTCCTATACTATTTTAGTTTTAATAGCTAGGAACTTTGCTGTCATTTATATGTAGAAAATGATAATTATTAAAAAAAATGTAAAACAACAAATCATTTTTTTGATTTTCGAACACCGTACGAAAAACCGACACAAAATCCGAATCGGTTTCGGTGTCGGTTTTCAAAAAAAACCGAAAATTCGGTTTCGGTTACCGAACCATCCCTAATAATTAGCATTTATGATACGTAACCTTGCTGAGTTGTATGTTGTTGGTTATTGGCCTTTTAAAGTTTAAACGTTTTTCCACAAAGTATGGTTCAAAGTGACATCCGAGACCACTGGGAGCCTGTACGAAAGGAATAGATTCCAGTTCCTATATTAGTGTGAATAGTGGTGTACCTCAAGGCAGTGTACTCGTATCCCTCCTTTTTATTCTGTACACTGACGATGCGTTTGACGATATTAAGTCGTCCGTTCGGGCTTTTGCTGATGACACCAAAGTATCCCAGAAAATTTGTGCTAGGGAAAATTGTGAAGCTCTTCAGCAGGGTCTGGATAGGTTTGTGAGTTTGACGAAGGAAACCAAAATGACTGTCAATATTGCGAAATACCACATCCTGCGTAATTGGGTGGCATCCGGGGATGCTTGCCTTTTCTTATGAAATTGGTAGCATGAAGTTGACTGAAGTTACGACCAAAAAGGACTTGGGAGTGGTTATGTCAGCAAATGGGAAAAGAACAGACCAATGTGCTGCTGTCGCTGCTAAGGCTAACATGGCACTTGGTGTCTTGAAAAGAACTCTGATTATGCGGGCACCCAATGTTGTGGTGCTAGCTACAGAGCCTTGGTAAGGCCATTGTTAGAATAGTGTACCCAAGTCTGGTCACCGTATTTAGTGAAGGACGTTAAGATTGGCGAGTCTGCACTCGCATGGCTGAGACCTTGAGATCCACCCAGTATGACGAACACTTTGCCTTTCCTGGGATTGGAAACCTTATCAACAAGGAGGCAAAGGTTAGACCTGACCTTCATTTTTAAATTTTTGAGTGGTGTCCTTGATATTGACTGGAAGCAGCTCTTGATTGTTAGAGTGATAGATATGCGGGGCCTCGAACTCTATTTTTGAGGCGGTGTCGTATTGATGTGAGAAGGGTTTGTTTCGGGGTTAGGTTGTGAGAGCATGGAATGCACTGCCTAAGGAGGTTAGGTGCGAAAAATCGCTGATTACTTTCAAGTGCAGTGTAACGGGATAGAACTTGGTTTCTCTTTGTCCTCTGGGACACTTCACCTTGTGGATGCTTTACTTATATTATACTTGTACTAAAAATATTACCTATACATTGATCCTACTGTAACAATTGTGTATATTTTTTCATTTAAGTAACTGACTGAAACTTGTATGCAAGTATGTCTTTTATGCGAAAATTGCAATACTAATTTTTTCATGGTAAACTAACGAATAAATTGAACTGTGCAAAAATACAATGCAATTTTGCTTTTATAGGATAGTTTCCAAGTACCCAGATCCCCCTCGGACACAGAGTGATCCATTACTGGTTAAGGAAGCTGTCAATGTTTTGAAGAAAGCTGAAAGACCTCTAGTCATCATTGGAAAAGGTTGGTCCGTTTACAAGTACCATAAATCTAATTTTTACTAAAGTTAAAGAAAGTTAAAATTGAACTTCAATGTTGTTGGATAATTCAGGTGCAGCATACAGTCAAGCAGAAAAAAACGTTTTGGATTTGGTGACTGAATGGAATCTTCCCTTCTTGCCTACACCAATGGGCAAAGGAGTTGTATCTGATCTTCATCCACTTTGTGTTGGTTCAGCTCGCACGAGGTAAGGAGGAATTGAACGTAATTTTAATTATTGTTCTGCCCATAATGGTGTAGCGATCACCGTTCTTTTTTCGCAGATACAACATAAAGCTGTTGAATCAGAAAATTATCTATCTTACCGAAGCGATCCTGTCAATCGTAACAGTTAAAATGATAATAGTCATGAAAGCTTTAGTAACTTGAAAATATGTACAATAGTTGCTATGGGTGTGGAAGTCCAGTAATTTCAGTTAAGTTGAGTATCGGGCAGTGATGCGAGTTAAGAGAATTTTCAGCATTTAAAAAAATGTAAAGCTAAGGCCACACAAAGTCAAAAAAATGTTTCTCGAAAAAATAATTTCCAAGTAGTCCATGCTGTTAGTGCAAAAACATTTCAGTTCCGGCAACAGGCTGCATATTGCACATCAGGGCTCGACTTAACCCAGGAAAATTAATTAGCAAAACTGCGACACGAAATGAAACTTGTATAGCAGATTCAAAATTTTGATTAGCAGTTTTTTTTTTTAACTTATGAAAAAAAAATGAGCCCCAACACATTTTTTAATTTGTAGTTACCACTCAGCAGACAGAACGTTTCAAAGCTCTAGTTGCGTTGCTAGGGTACTTTATTTAATTATTTTAATTTTAATATTTTAAAGCTGTAAAATTAACATTCCTACGATTTCAAGAAAACACCCCTCCCCCCCCCCCCCCCCACTAGCCTGGTGGACCATGCCCACTACAGTTTGCAGGGAGGGAAAGTAATTGTGAATTCAAGCTAAGCTATGTGCGGCTATTAAAACGGCTAACACTGTTGGCTGCTTTTTCACCGTTTAAACGAAATGCTAACCAGTTGCTGTTTTCAATTATCGGTAAAATAGGTGCATCGAATGCTTTTGTCAAGCGGATTGCAACGCGTATGAGATTCCCAACACAATTTTTTACGTCGCAGTTTTACGATGCAAATTAAAAACTGCTTCGCAAAACAACAATAATACATCGCAAAGTGCGATGCGATACTGCTTATGTCGAGCCCTGTTGCACATGGAAGCTGCACACATATTGCAGTTTCCAAATCCGCCGGAAGACACTCCCGGAAGTGACAACGTATAGTCGTGATGTCATCAAAATGGCCACCACGCGATGTACTAAATCTCTAATATCTCCGGAACTAATTGATCAATCCTACCGTGCGACCTATTGTTGGAAAGATAATTTAATTTGCTAAAAGAAATGCTGGAACAATGTACGCCATATTCACATGATTCACATGTTTAGTTACTGTTGTTGCATAATTTTTTGTCTTTGTTCATCATCATCACGGAATTCCTTTAATCAATGATGTAACAGACACATACATTTTTATTGTGCTCAGAATCCCAGGGGTCGAAATATTCGGATGCACAGAGGCAAATTGCACTCCAAAATTGCACTTTGCACTCCAGAAGCAACTCGTGGAATGCAAAATTGCACACCAAAGTTGAATTTTCCATAACTTTTGAACCGCACAAGCTACAGACTTGCGGTTTGCGGCATTTTAAGCAGCTTAGAATTAGATTTCGTGTGGCACCATTCATTTCAAAGAAGTTAAACTCCATTTTTTACTACTTTTGATTAAACTATTTGTATAGGTTTTTGAGTTGAATAGTGAAATTAAGTTAGTTTTAAGCAAAATGCATGAAAACAGTACATTTTATTGGGATGCTGAATGTTAGAATTTTCTATGGCTATAAAATAGGAGACCACATTGTTGGTTTATATTTTGGTTTTGCACTTCCAAGACTTTTTTTGCACCCCCGCAGACAGGTTTGGAGTGCAAATTTGCACCCGAATCAAAATTTGGAAATTCGACCCCTGGAATCCACTAGTGCGATATTCGACTTCAGGTCACATGTTGGTTCTGGACTGTTGGTTCAGGATAATGATGCACCAATGTGCTAAAATGCCAATTTTAAAAATAACATAGGCCGATATCCGATTCCGATGTCTCGTGGTCTTGTGTTTAAGAAAGTAAAGTGAAGCTAAGTGAAATTTTTCATGAAGTCAAAAATAATTTAGGGAATTTTGCAAATATAATTTTAAATTTATGTAGGCCTAAAATTTAACACCCAAAATTAAGTATCACATCTGTCACAAACTGATTTAAAAAAATTGTGGTTTTCGATGTTTTATTATCTGCTGTGTAAAACCGATGCCGATTTCCGATGCTAACATCAGTGCATCTCTAGTTCTGGATAATAAAACGGCGCCAAAAAATAGTTCATTCTGAACTCTAGATCGGTGATCTATTTTTTTTCTGTTTAAAGTTCATCACTAGCTTAAGTTCTCTACGCTTAGACAGACGCATCGCAGCACATTTGGAAAAGGCGTTTTCAAATGTGCTGCGACGTGTCTTTATAAGCAGAGGAGCGCCCCTGTCTAAAACTGCCTGATGAAAGTGGTAGATCTTCCAAAAAGATAAGCTAACCACTGAAAATTCGCTACTTGACCCAATAACAACCGAGTGAATAGCGTATGACGGTCGAATTGTTATTTGTGTTTTTACCCAGTAAAACATAAGCCTGTTCACGACCACAAATTTTAGCCTTAAAAAGCATCGACAATGGATTTTTTTTTTTTATCAGATCTTTTATTTGGCATGCGGTAGCAGAGCGTGGTTGAGGTGCAAGACCAGAAAATTGCACAAACTAGAAAAAAATCGTATGATTCATTGTACAAAATGCTTTTTCAGTTGACCTTAAAAACCTTTAAAATAATTTCATCTGACGTTTATGAGCCATGTTGGGCTTCCTGATAAGTAATTTTCATAATATTTATATTGTAGTCGTTATTGTAACATGTGAGGTGTTTTATATGCAAAGCTATTTGAATAGTCCTCGTAACTCAATTGTTATTTTGATTCGTTTATCTAGAGCTCTTCTTGAAGCTGATGTAATCCTTCTGTTAGGTGCACGTCTGAATTGGATTCTCCATTTTGGACGTCCACCACGTTTTAACCCTGATGTGAAAATTATCCAGGTAGGAAAATGGAACTGCTTTAGTTTTTGTAATTATTTGTAAATAGTTTAGGCTACTAAATAAGTTCAGTCTCCTCAAAATTGTGCCGTGGTGAATGGCCTGTTGGAGTTGAGTAGCCCAGTGTGCAGCTCGATGTTCAAGAGAACACCGTAGTTGCATGAAGAAGCTGGTCTGGATTGATCAGATCCTTCAGTATGGATCAGGGTACAGTAACAGACTACCAAGCTCTTTCAGCAGCCATTGTATGTATTCTCGATGTTACCTCTGCCCGCATACAACAATCGAAGGCCTGGGTTGCCCATCCCTTTTCTAGACTTCTTTTTCGATCTAAAATAGGCAATAAAATGCCGGTTTATCTATATGAGTGTTAGTTTTTGTGTCATATGGCTTCAACAAAATTTATTTAAAAAATGATAATATTCATTGTTGCTAACAACAATTACTGGGAGATTTTTAACCTTTCATTATTGTATCATGCAAATGTAAGGCCCATGTGAGATATAGAAACCCTTTGCTGTGGTGCTTGAAACTACAGCATACGGTATTTCTTGAAACGATTTATTCCATTTAATTTTCTTAATTTTGGTTTGAAGTCCTATGGCTTAAGAATTAGTATTCTCTTTTAGGTGGATATTCACCCCGAAGAAATGCACAACAGTATTCCTTCAGAAGTAGCATTGGCTGGTGATGTTGATGCTGTAGTGCAACAGGTAAGTTGTTATATTGTAAACATAGAGTTAGAAAAGTGCATTTTTGATGTTTAGTAGTTATCCGATTCACTTTACTGAACTCTGGAATTTAGATTACCGTTCACTCTATAAAGTTTCTTCTATTTAATAAATTCAAAACTTTACAAAGTTTCTTCT